>SGQK01000178.1:0-10645 GCA_004216415.1 Aeminium ludgeri
GTGGGGGGAGAGGGAGAGGGAGGGGGAGAGGGGGAGGGGGAGGGAGGAAAGGGAGAGGGAGAGGGACAGAGAGGGGTGGATATGAAAGCTCGTTTTGTTTCGTTTCGTTTTGGGATTGGTTTAATGTTTTTTTGCTGTTGTTTCTTTGGGGCTGGGGACAGAGGGGGGGCGAGGGAATCTAGACGGCGCTGCGGCTGCGCTTTGGATCAGGGTCGTGCAAGGCTTCTGCCCGTTCAAATTGCCTTTCCGAATTCGATCGACTGTTACACCGATTCGCATCAGCCATCTCCATCCCTCGCGCGACTCGCGCCGTCGAAGCTGATCAGAACAGACACCAGTGCCAACCCACCACGAACCCACATCTCCCTTTCAGACCAAACGACCGTTGACCCTTCACCCCCCACTAACGAACTCATGTTCCCCCGGCCGCACCACCGTCCCCTCAGCTGAAACCGGAGCAGTTACAGCCGGCCCTCCGCCTCCGGCTGCCGACTTCGAGCCGGCGTCACGGGACGTCCGAACGGCTTCCCCGGCTCGGGAGATGTCTGCCTCGATTGTTGTCGGCGATGATCGATCAGCCTCGAGTCCACTCCGTCCAGCTCGGGATGCTCTGTCCGGCCTCCCAGCAGTCCCCAAACCACGCTGCTTCATCCTCCGCTGGAACTGACTGGTACTGACATCGCACCCGAACTCGCGCTTCAATTCCTCCCAGTTCCAACTCACGTCCTTCGGCGCGATTCCTCTGGATCACAACTTCCACGCGGTCCAGGTCTCGTTCGCTCAGCTTCTTGTTGGTGGCCGCTTTCAATTTGCTTCGCTTTTGCGTTCGCTCGGAGTCGCTTGGGAGAGCGTATCGTACTTGTTCTCTAGATGCTCCGAAGAGCTGGCCCACTTGGTTGTATGTCCATTTCTGCCCCGTTGACTCGATCGCGGTTACTGCGCCTATGATCTTGTTTTTCTTGGGGATCTCGAGTTGTTGGTGGCTGGATTTGGGTGGGATGGTTTGGGTTGGGGGATGGGAGATGTTGTGTGAGGGAAGAGAAAGGGTGGCAACAATGTGGGATTTCTGCTAAAAAGGCCTGTGCTACTTGAAAACTTCGACGGCGAGGATGAATGATCGTGGAATGATGAGGATGTCTTGTGGCAAACAGAGACAACCAAGCATGTGTGTAACGTTCATTTGGTTGCGGCACGGCACGAGGGGATGGTGAGGATCGACAGGCCTGGAATTTCTCGCGTTCCACACTCGCTCGGATTCTCACAGCAACATGATCGATTGCGGATTCGCTTTTGTATGCCCTGCGAAACACGGAAAGTCTGGGCGGGGCTCCATCCTTCTGCACGCTGCAGACGCCTCCGCGGTTGACGTGCTGACGGCGTTGCGCACACTGCTGTGCACATGCGGCGCGGCTGCCACAACAGCCACTGCAGGTTCGGGGATTGAGATCTTGGGGGTTGGGGTTGGGGGCGGCTGAACAGGTGTGCGAGCTTCGATGCGGAAGAAGCAGAGAAGAGACGATGGAACGTTGCTGCTGCTGCTGCCTTCGCGATCGGATGACGGAGGAACGTCTCTTTTCGTTTTTCGCGGGCGCAGAGTTGGATTAATATTTGCAGCGTTGGGCCCGCAAGCGTATCATCGATATGAACAGTGACGGGCGGAGGGATCGATATATTGGCGGGCGAGGGGGAGATTGGACCTCGCTTTAGTGCCCGCTTGGCGTGGCCGCGCGCATGGGAGGCCGCAGACGGGCGGGAATGAGGGTCGATGGAGTGCCTCAGGAGTCTGCCGGGCGCATAACGTGCTTCCTCCACTCCTGTGTGTGTCATTCTCTCCTCGCCAGCGTAGTATTTGCGGATAGCAAGTGTGTTCGGTGTCGACAGGGAAGACGACGAGCAACAAGAGGGCTTGGAGCTCTCCGACTGAAACCTGCACCGCAGCTCGCCCCTCCCTCCTTCCTGACTCGCCGTCCGGGCCTTGGCTGTGGCAGTCCACATCACCACCAACACCTCCACCAGACCTCCACTCGCTCCATCATCTCCCAACCGCCACCCACGCCTCCGACCGCATTCCTCAACTGTACAGCACCGCTACCTCCCCGTCGTCCCTCCGATGCCGCCCCTGCATCGACGATAACCGCCATCCTCCACCACCCCCCCGGACATCCATCCCATCTCCCACGGCGACTACATATCCCACCAGCTACCCTGTCTCGATAACTTACCCCCGCCTCAGTCGGCCTCTGGTCCGACGTCCACTCGTTTCCCGAATCCAAGAGCTTCTGCGAAGTCCTCCATCCGCTCTCTCGCATCATCCGGCTGTAGCATTGGCCGTGTTACTCGAATTAGCGCGCGCTGGGCGGCTGCAGCCAACATCCACACACGACTACAGGAGAAGGGATTGTAGGGAAAAGTGCAGGGCGATATCCCCATATCAACCGAGCAGCAAGTCTGCTCCCACTAGCTACACAGGACCGCTGGCGCATCGGTCGACGAATGGACGGATTCATGGCGCCCCCGGCGAAGCGGCGAAAGGTCATGGACCTCCCGGTGCAGCCCAAGCGCGCGGACACGGCGCTGGCGAAGCGCGGCGCCCCGCCGCCACTCGCACGCGCGGAGAAGAAGAACAAGCCCACGTCTGCGAACGCGCGCCCGGGGCCGCAGTTTGTGGAGGAGGTGCATTTGCAGATTCAGCATCAACGGACCATTTCCTCGCAGCATGAGGAGTTTCATCGAAAGCATCGAAGGCAGGAGACGGACGCCGAGGGCGGCGGCATGTTGGTTGTGTCGCTCATACAGCGGTTGGATGGCGCGGGCGATCCGGTCTTCGAGACGGTGGCGGATGGTCTGGGTGTGTCGGATTATGCGTCGACATCTACAACCATCGTTCTGCTCGCGGCGGCCACGCCTTCGGACGACGCTCGAGTGTCGGCGCAAAGCCAGGGCTCGGCGGACGGGGACACGACTGACTCCTCGCCGGATGAGAGTGGGTCTGACGCTACTACTCCTTCTTCGTCAGACGCGGAGCCCACCAGTACTTCGAATGATCAGGGGCCCACTTCCGATGCTGATTCTACAACCAGCCAAACGAGCGATGGCGACGGCTTGGAATCAAATACGGGGGAAACCTCGACAGATGGAAGCAGTACTTCAGAAGACTCTGCAGAAGAGACCACCACAGAGGGAACTGGTTCCCCGCCTCCGGCAAATTCTTCTTCGATACAATCTTCACGGCCAGATGAACCGAGTGGAAGTTCAAGAAGCAATGTTCCGTCTATTACTGGCTCGTCTGCTCCTTCGACGACAGAAACATCTGAGTCTACAGAAAGTTCAGACGAAGATACTGAGACATCTCCTACAACGGCGAACTCGACACCTTCAGCCAACCTCACAACCTCTGGTAAGTGATTCCTGCTGGAGAGGCTCCGGCGCCCACCATGCTTACCATCACAGCAGACGCCTCATCCACGACTTCAAGTACGATTGATCTCTCAACCATCTCGTCAAATACCACCTCCGAAGCCTCGAGCACTACATCTCTCGATCCTTTTGTCTTTCTCGCCACTCTCGACAATGGCGACACTGAGACGATTACAAGATCAGACGAGGCCTACACAACGACGTTGTCTGACGGCTCCGAGACTACGATCCTGGCACGATCAAGTAGTACTTCCGAATCGGACGGCGTGACCTCGACTTTCCTCCAAACAGTCTCCTCATCAGATTTAGACGGCTCCAGTCAAAGCGTCATGACCTCTGTCGCCGTAGTAGACGGCTCGGCAACCGCCGGTGGCGCCGCAGGCCGAGCCGGTGACGCAGCCCCAACGAGCTCCAGCAGCTCCACAGGCGGCGGCGGCAGCGGAGGTGGCAGCAGCGACGACGAAATGGCCCCCCCTGGCATCATCGCGGGCGGCGTCATCGGCGGCGCCGCCGGTCTCGCCGTCCTCGTGCTCATCATTATGGGCGCGCTCCGCTGGTACCGGCGCAAGAACGGATTCCCGCACCACACGCTCCCCGCCAGCTCCGGCGCGCTCTCGCCCGACAACGCGCCCGACCAAGCCCCGCCACCCTCCACCGCGCGCTCCACCGGCGCCCCCGGCATGGCCGAGCGCGCCGGCCTCATGCCCCTCGCGGCCGCCGTGCCAGGCTTCCTACGCCACCACAACCGCGCCCCGCCGCCACCCCCTGTCCAGCCCGAACGCGGCTTCACGCGCGTCTCGGGACGCAAACTCCCCTCCGCCTTCAGCGAGGGCATGAGCAGCACCTCTCCCGGGCCCTCACAGCACCCCTACGCGCAAAACCTGTACCCACACCACCCAACCCCGCCCCCTCACGCCGCCGCCGCCGCCGCGCCCGCCCTGCCGCTCACAGGCGACGACGACCGCAACTTCAGCAGCCAAAGCTTCTATCGCGACAGCGCGGGTTTCTACGGCGGCTCGGGCTCGGGCTCGGGCTCCGAAGCCGACGCCGGTGGCCCTTCGAGTGGCGCCCCTTTTAACCGCGAGGAGATGACGCTTTCGCCTGGGCCGCAGCGGCGTCCGACGGTGCATGCCGGTGGGCCGTATGTGATGAGTCCGGCTGGGAGCGCGCCCGCGACGCCGCCGCCGAGGAGGAGCGCGACAGTTAGGGGGGGAGGGGGCGAGGGTCTGGGGAGTTCGGGGGGGAGTCGCTTTACGGAGGAGGTGTGAGTGGGTTGGTTGGATTTGACTTGCGTTTTCCACGCGGGGTTCGGATTGACTGACCGACCAACCGACCGACTGAAGGAGCGTTCTGCTCACCTTTTTTGTGCGCCTTTTTGCGCTTTTTGCGCTCACATCTCTCTTCCTGTTTCGCATTTACTCCCGCATTGTTATCGCACGCGCGCACGACTACTGTCTTCCCTTTTTTCAGCATGCTTCTTTCCATCGCATTTTACTCTTCTAGCGCGGCATCCGGGACTACACGAGCTCGAGCGCCAGCCAGCATGGGCTGCTTCTTTTTTCCACACATTACGAGGTTGGGACGGACTGAGGGGGGGGGTCACTTTATACCATTGGAGAGGCATGAGAGGATGGGGGCATCTACAGGGGTTGGAGGGGTGCATGGGGAGGCTGTATGGCTAATGTGTTCTTGTATAGTGGATAGGGCTGGAGGAGGGAAGGGGATGGGGGGTTGTATAATCTATGGAGTTTTTATTGTGCTAGTCTTGGTTGAGAATGTCGGGGCTTTCTCGTCACACGTGAGGAAGCTATGTCTCTAGTAGGGTCGGAACAAGGTGAGGTGAGGTGGTGAGTTGAGTGCTTTCACCCACGAAGCGCACGTGCGCACGCGTCCGGCACGTGAGCGCCAAGAATCCCCGACATGGTGGAACCCGGAGCCGCCTCCCGGACCAGCCGAAGTTCAAGCTCCCTCTCCCCCTCACACTCCCTCTCTCTCCCCATTCCACTCCTCACCAGCCAACACCTACGTTCGCAAAAATGGTACACTCCCCCCCCACCCCCCTCCCTTTCAAACCCCCCCCCACTGACTCCCCCGTCCAGGCCGACAAACTCCGCACCCAACAGCAACTCGAAGCGCTGCAAACCCGCTTCATCGGCACCGGCCACGCCGACACCACCAAACACGAGTGGACGGCCAACATCGCGCGCGACTCCTACGCGTCCTACCAGGGCCACCCGGCGCTGCTGCATTACATGGCGATTGGTCTCGGCGGAGTGGGGATGGAGAGGGCGCGGGTTAGGTGTATGGAGGGGATGGTGCTGCCTGTTGGCGTGGCGCCGGGGGTGGAGGGGGAGTGATTGGTGGGGGATGTTTGAGGGGAGTCAGGGGGTGAGGGGTGGGTTCTGGGGGGATGGCGAAGGAAGGGAGGAAGAAGGGGGGGGGGAAGAAATGTGATACCCGGGGTCGGCGTTGCGGCTTTCAGGTGGTTCTTGGGATCGAGCATACGGTTGTCGTAGACAGGCACCGTCGTCGTGAGAAAAGCATGGTCGATCGCGGTGCGGGTTGGGTTCACCCCAGTGTTGGTCGATGGCTGGCGCGTTTTTTGCGAATGGATGTTCAAGTTCGCGATGACTTGCACGACACCACTGGTCTCCGGCGTGAGAGGTGGGCGAGGCGTACGAGCACGTGGCTTTGAGCGAGGAATGGGCGCATGAGGGTCTGGATAACGGCAATCGAGCATTATCGGATGAAGACTGAGTCGAGGTATCTTGTTGTCCATCGCAGTGCCGTAGGGATTGAGAAGAATCTCGTACACAACGCGACAGCCTGTCGACCGGTTCCACTACCACCCGTCTTTGTGGTCTTTTCTTGACCAGGTCTCGATAAGACGTGGCTGCAATCAGGCCAGGGCGCATTTAGCCGGCGACCTCGGGTCAAGTTGGCAACACTCTAGAAGCAATCGAGAGAGACTCGTCGAAGGAGTGAGCTCGCGAAGAAACTTCAGCTAGCGAGCCGAGATGGGGAACACATGGCCAGCGAGGTTTCCGCGTTGGCAGCTGGAACGCACTGGAACTACTGGGCATGAAAAGTCGAGCCCTCGGCGTTCGTGGCTAAATGCGACCGAATATGCTGCTGACGAAAGTATGGATGTAGTCTGGAAGAGCACTCGAAAGCTTACCTGCCTTCTTTAGGCTTGTGGCGCCGAGGCCACATGCGAGGAATGCGAACAGGATCACGGGTGGACTACTGCCGAGTCATCCGCGAAAAGGGAGGGGTTGAGGAATTTGATCTGTCAGGTGCTCAATTATACGTATAGAGACGCTGTGCTCGGGTTGCGAGGAGGCAAGCCTTTCGAGCCTCTCATGATGTCCCCATCGCAGACCAGTGCCCTGTCGACTAAGTTGCTGCATCGATGAGGCGGCTCAGGTACATTGCTTATCCATCGAACCGCGCCCGGTCATATGCAACGCTACAATAATTCCAACTCGTTGGTCCAAGACAGTCGTCGAGCTTGTACATGTTACCGAAGCTTGTGTAGGGTCGGCTGCGGCACCACCCGAGCCGCTCGACTCTTTCTCCCGCTCACTCGCAGCCTCTCGCACGCATCTTCCCTCGGGGTTGATCGACCACATGCACACATCCAGTGGTTGGTAGCGTATAGCTTACGACATCCAACAAGAAGACAAGTGTACATCAACCTCCTGTCGTGCGGATCCCAACCAAGGCCGAACGCCCGACTCACCCAGCGGCAACAACAATCTTCTTCTCCAGCTTCCCCCAACTCGCCCCGACCCCGCTCGGTGACTCCACGTGCGCCGCATTGATCGTTGCTCGTCAGCCACCCAGCGATGGCGGTTGTCGTTAGATCGACCTGCCGAACGCAACGAGTAGACCGCGCCGCTCTTGTGCACGCCCCAGGTACATGCGCCGCACGACCAAAGCTGACGTCTTCGAGATGCGCCACTGCGCTCTCCACATCTGCCGTGATTGGGCGGGGTGAAGTCAGCGGTTTGGGAGAAGATTCGACTTCCCCGGTCCGGCGCGGTGTGGATGAAATCGAAACGTTTCCCACGCTGGCGCGAGCAAGTCGAGCCTTCACCAGCACCGTGGGGGATGAAACTTACGAGGAGCACCTTGAGACGGCGGCGAAAGGCGCGCGGCGTGCACGTCGCTCTCTGCCGTCGCTCTCCCCCCCCCCCTCCAGCCCCCACTCGAGCCCCCGTCCTCCGCTGTGGGGAGAGCTCCACACGCGCGATTCAGGCTAAATGACAGCCGATGTGACCTCTGAACCCCAGCGGCTCTCTCGACATCCGAGAAGCCCGAGGGCCTCTGTGAGACACATGCCCTTGCCCGGGCATGCCGTACTGCGCGCCTCAAATATCTCGATGGTCCCGTGGGGCCGTTTCGCTCCCAACTCCTGACTGCCTCTCCAAGAACAACGGCACCAGATATCCACTTCGACCATGGCGCCTGCTGATGCCGGTGCGACTCTCTCCGGGAAGCGAGCAGCGCTCGCCGGGCCCGTTGGCCTGAAGGGCCTTATTGCCACTAAGAAGACGACGGGGATTGCCGTCTTCGCCTCCCTGGGTGGTTTGGTGTATGGCTGTGAGTTGGTCGTGACGAAGCTGCAATGGGTTGCGCTTGGCTGACGGACGAATAGACAACCAGGGCATGTTTGGCCAGATTCTGGCTATGCCGTCTTTCGTCGCGAAGGTTGGTGCTTGCTTGCGACTACAACATTTGTTTCGAGATGTTGACGTTTCCGCTAGACGAATGGATATGCCGAGACGACGGGCATCTCGCAAGGTCTTTTGACGTCTATACTGGAACTCGGTATGTTGCAGTGACTGTCTCTTCCGAATCAACACCATGAACGTTGCTTCAACCGCTCGAATGCGAACGATTGGACACGCACCCCAACACTCTCCCCCTTCTTGATGTCTTGACTCAGCACGTGCTACACGCGAAGTCTGGCTCATATGGATTTACAGGTGCCTGGCTCGGATCTCTGGCCAACGGCTACCTCGCCGATGCCTACGGTCGTCGAATCACTGCGGTGATTGCCTGCGTTATCTTCACCGTCGGTGTTATTGTTCAGGCTTGCACGGAGAATTTCCAATACGTCTATGCCGGGCGCTTCGTCACCGGTCTCGGTGTTGGTAATCTGAGTAAGTCAACCCCCCTCGATCCAAGAGAGCGTCTCCATGTCTTGTTCGGGCGGCGAGAGGATGCCGGAGGCTCCAATCGCAGCAGCGGGTCAACATCGTGTATTAAATTCGTGCTATAAATCTTGATACTGACTGAGACCGGACAGGTATGATCGTGCCACTCTACAACGTTTGTCTCCACCCAACGAAAGCCACAAAAACCATCGACTGACAAGTGACAGGCCGAGCTTGCTCCTCCCGAGACGCGCGGTGCTCTGGTAGCCATCCAGCAGCTCGCCATCACCTTCGGCATCATGGTCTCCTACTTCATCGGTTACGGCACCAACTACATCGGCGGCACCGGCGAAGGCCAATCTGACGCCGCCTGGCTGATCCCCATCTGCATCCAACTGCTCCCCGCCTTCATCCTCGCCGGTGGCATGCTGGGCTTCATGCCACAAAGCCCGCGCCACCTCATGAACACCGACCGCGAAGAAGAATGCCTTGCCACACTCGCGCGTCTCCGCAGCCGCCCAATCGACGACCTCAAAGTGCGCGTCGAGCACCTCGAAATCAAAGCCCTGCGCGAGTTCGAAAAGCAGCGCGCGCTGGAGAAATACCCGCAGTACCAGGACGGTTCGCGCAAGAGCAACTTCATGATCGGCTTGTACGACTACTGCTCGCTTGTGACCAACAAGTCGCTGTTCAAGCGCACCATGGTCGCCACGTTGGTCATGACGTTCCAGCAGTGGAACGGCGTCAACGCCATCCTCTACTACGCCCCTTTCATCTTCCAGGACTTCGGCTTCGATCAAGGTGTCAGCTCCACCACGTCGCTGCTCTCCACCGCCGTCGTCGGTATTGTCATGTTCCTCATGACCATCCCGGCCGTGCTGTAAGCCCCCACTCACCCTTCCGTCACGCGTTCTCCCGCTCACACACAATCAGCTACGTCGACTCCTTCGGCCGCAAAACCATCCTCATCGCCGGCGGCATCGGCATGGCAACCTGCCACTTCATCGTCGCCGGCATCATCGGCGGCTTCGACGGCCGCTGGCAGGACAACCGCGGCGCCGGCTGGGCCGCCACAGTCTTCGTCTGGATCTACGCCGGCAACTTCGGCTACTCCTGGTGCGTCGATGCCCAAACCCCTTCCACCCCCGAACTACCCAAGCTTGCATGGATAGATGCTGACTGCCGCGTGTGTGTGTGTTTAGGGGTCCCGTGGCCTGGGTCACCGTGTCCGAGGTATTCCCGCTCTCGATGCGCGCCAAAGGCGTTTCCATCGGCGGGTCGTCGAACTGGCTGAACAACGTACGTCCTCCCCTCCCATAACCCGACCCCCCCCCCCCGCACTAACACCCCACCCCCCTTAGTTCGCCGTAGCAACCTCGACCTCCCCCTTCCTGGAATCCTCCAACTTCGGCGCCTTCATCTTCTTCGGCGTCGTGACCGTCATCGGCGTCCTGTGGGTCTACTTCTTCGTGCCCGAGACCAAGGGCCTGACCCTGGAGGAAATGGACGAGGTTTTCGGCCAAACGGGGTTTGCGGCGGACGATCTGGCGCTGAAGGACAAGATTGAGCGTGAGATTGGATTGACGGCGCTGCTGGGGGGCGAGAGTGGGCTGTTGGATTTGAAGGGGGCCGGGAGTGATAGTAATGAAGGTGATGAGAAGATTGAGGGGGGCATTTAGTTGGGGGGGGTGGGGAATGGAATGGGGGGAGGTGAGAAAGGGCGGGGGATGTTGTCGTCGCGGGGCAAGAGGGGTGGTGGGGAAATGATGAGCGCTCGCTGAGAATGTCTTGCTTGAGTCAGCTTTGTCCGAGGGATGTAATGACCGTTCTGCATTCATTCTTCACACGATGCCGCCCCCCACAAGCGCTGGAGGAAGTTCCTCAAACTCCCCGTGAAGTTCGCAGCGCCGGCAACATCGCACGCCGGGTCCGGTTCCTCGCAACTCCCATATATCTCCGCCCCTCTGGTACAGCGCAAAAATCACTTCCTCACCAAATCCAGGCCCGCAAGAAATACAGCCTCTCAAAATCAGCACCACCAAACCAGCACCGCAACACCGAGCCTC
>SGQK01000017.1:0-283720 GCA_004216415.1 Aeminium ludgeri
AATCCCAACCCCCCCCCCCCCTCTCCCCACCCCTGTCGCCCGATTCCCCTCACTCGCCGTCCGGTCCCCCGATGCCACTACTGTCGCACCGTTGCCAGACGCAGCCATGCTAACTCGCGTCTCAGTTCCTCCGGGAGTACAAGCTCGTCGTGGTCGGAGGTGGTGGTGTCGGAAAGAGTTGTCTCACCATCCAGCTCATCCAGAGCCATTTCGTCGACGAATATGATCCTACCATCGAAGGTGCGCCATCTCCCGCCCCCCCCTCATAACCCACCGCACCCCATCGCACCGGCTAACGCGTCGCGCTCTCCCCAGACTCCTACCGTAAGCAATGCGTCATCGACGACGAAGTCGCCCTCCTCGATGTGCTCGATACTGCCGGCCAGGAAGAATACTCCGCCATGCGCGAACAATACATGCGCACAGGTGAAGGCTTTCTGCTCGTCTACAGCATCCAGTCGCGCCAATCGTTCGAGGAGATTATGACCTTCCAGCAACAAATATTGAGGGTGAAGGACAAGGACTACTTCCCCATCATTGTGGTTGGCAACAAGTGTGATTTGGAGCACGAGCGCCAAGTGAGCACCGAAGGTATGCATCATCCATCTCTTTCCCCTCGGAACGGGACTCAACATGCCGCACGCGCGCGGAAACCATCTTCCATCGCCATCTCCCTGCCTACAATGAGCCAATCACTGACAAGCATTTCTCTGCCCCCACAGAGGGCCAGCAACTCGCCGACAGCTTCGGGTGCAAATTTATCGAGACCTCGGCCAAATCGCGCATCAACGTCGACAACGCCTTCTACGACATCGTGCGCGAGATTCGGAAGTACAACAAAGACATGTCCGGGTATCCCGGCGGTGGCGGCGGCGGGCGCAACGGGCCGCAGGACAAGATGGAGATGGAGGATGGCGACGGCGGCGCCGGATGCTGCGGAAAGTGCAGCGTGATGTGAGGAGGTCCATGGATGCAGGAAGCGACCAGGAGAAGAAGGGGGCTATTTATTGGACGTCGACTTTTTGGGCTTGCATACGAGCACGCGGGAGAGAGATGCGGAGAGAGTGTGTCAGAGCGGCTTTCCATTCGGCGCCAGCTGGCGGTGGTGCCGGGACGGCGGAGGAGTAGCAAAACGCGCGCACACGCAAGCAACTCGTGGGTTACAGCGGCAGAGGTGGAGGCGGAGGTGGCGGGTTCAAAAGCCCATGGAGGCAGCGCGGGTGCGGATCTGGCACGCCGGGATTCCTCTCTCTTCTTTTTCTCATACTCGGTTTGATATCCCTTACGCATGCATTTGGGTACTTGGTAGTTTTCTCCTTTTTTTCTTGTTCGCTAGACGCCGGCAGGGCAATGGGGCGATGGGAGGGTGGCTGGCTCGCGCATGGGTGGCGAGGCGAGTTCGGCAATAGTACTTTAGTCTTATTACCGGGTGAATGGCATGCGGTGGTTGAACAAAACAACATTCTTCGAAGGAGTTCCTCTTTCCTGTCTCTTTCGGTCGGTCTTGGGGGTTGGGGAGTCCGCCGGGCCTCCGTCGTTTGCGGCTGCGCGACACGGACCGGACGAGTGCAGGTCAGGTCTTGCTGTACTGAGGAAGGATGGCGCACCAGAGGTCAAGCCATCGAAGGGTCGGTAAGGCCTCCCATGAGAGACCGACGTCAAGTTCCAAGTTGTCGATGTCTGCTCTTGAGAGCACTGCCGGAGGGTTTTCGACCGTCTACTTTGTCACTCTGGGCAAATCCTTGAGGATGCCACGACGTCCAAGAACATTCTCTCTTTGCAAGGGGAACACCAGCGACGGACCGGTTCGCAGGGCCGTGGAACATGTCGTCCCCACCTCATGGAGTTTGCCGTTTCGGGAACATCGGAATCGCCACTTCCCTAGGAAGTAGTATATCTGGGCGTCTTGTGAAGTCACTTGCCTTGGTTCACTGCAGCGCTGGACTACCTAGGTAGTCTCGATCACGCCTCGCCAAGAAAAAAAAAACAAAAACAAATCGGGGCCGTCGCTACTCCTGCCGCCTCAACAACGCGACTGTGTTGACTGCGCTCGGCCTGTGACTGGCGAAGCGGAGCTTGAGCATCCGTGGCATAAATGCACGGTGGGTACGAGCTCGTCATTCGGTGCCGGGCGGCTCGCTCCTGCTTTTTCTACAACCATGGGCGTTCAACTTCTCTCGTGCGGAGCTTCACTTTCATTTCGAGATCAAGCCATTCGTACCCTCTCACTGCTTCGCTTGCTCCTCTCCTTCTCTTTTTGCCATTACTTTCCCCTTTTTCATTGTCGCCCCTCTTCTGCCGTCCCCTTCACACCCTAACTAATTATATAAGCGAAACCATACATTCCTGTGTCGTAGTCATAGTTTACCCAATCTCGAGTTTATAGACTATCTACAACACCTCGTAATCCTGCGCCCTTTCTACTACTACGAATAGACAACTTCACCTTCTAGGACCTAGCATCTCTAGAGTCTATACAAGTCAAGCTACATAGGAGGCTGCTATGTATGCCTACTTAAAAGAGCATAGCTATAGTTCGGTAGCTGTAGACGCTACTAAGCATAGTAGCGGCCTATGGGCTACTGTTCCCCTTAACCTCGACTAATATAACAGTCACCCTCCTGATCTTGTAGAGAGCTAGCTAGCGCACCAAGGCCGCGAGCGTACGTAGCATGTCCCTCTTATCTACTAGCTAAGGAGCTCGGGGGTTTTAAGTCTTAAAAATTCACACCATCCTCTAGCATCTTAGCGCAACCGCTATGGCCCTGAAAGACCTTAAGAAAGAGGCTACAAACGCACGCCGAACTGTGGGGGAGGGTGAAAAGGTGGTAATTGGGCAAGTTGGGGGCGCTTGGATGAATTCGAGCATTTTCAATGGCTTCTAGGTACTATATACGAGGTCTATCTAGCGCTGATAACTTTTGGCAGCTGGTCAACCTGTCTAGACGAAGATTCACTTCTACCTTGGTTTGTTTTTTGCCTTCCTCGTGTACGTTTTGGGATTCGCTGATACCATCTGAATCGGGACGTACGACTTGGGTACATGTTTTCTGGCGTTTGCTGGCGGGGGCGCGAGCTCGGAAGTCGAACGGGAAGAGGCAAGTCGATGTCTCGACTTCCTAGCAGGCTTGTTCATCGAGTTTCGTGCTTGCGAATGAATGTTTGGGTGGTCAACCTGAACCGCTTTGTAGACCTCAAATATTTGAGCGTTGAGACTAGACAAGATCAGACGAAAGTGCATAGTACCAACTTATGCAATCATGGATTGAGCTCGTCACGTCTGAAAGAATTATCACACGTGCGTCGCGTACGAGCTCTGTCTAGTCACTGATCAGACTTTCGCGTCTTGCTTCCCTCCCTTCCTTTCCATTTGCGACTTTGCCGTCCGCGACTTTGCGGCTGCGAATTCTTTCTTTTCCACTCTGCACTTGACCTAATCGCGCGACTCTATCACCTACATTAATCATGCCCGCCCTCGCGCGTTCTATTAACAGAGTCGCCGAATCTACTAGACACCTATAAAGATAGCATCTAGGCTAGCCTAGTCCCAACGGTGCTGTTAGTCGCGATACCAATACGACGACCTAGCTTCGCTGTGTGCCTCGCGTTGCCGCTCTCCGTGATGCTTGTCTGCCGCCCTCATGCAACATCTACCGACAAGACATTGAGCACCATCGAATCAACATGAGCGACCGGTGTCTAATCTGTAGCCTACCATTGCCATCTGCAGTGGCCTTCGGTCGTTGTGCTAATACTGACGAGCATGGACTCGAATATCCAACTACCTACGGACAACTACAGCAATCCACGTTGTGATGAGCTTGCTTCTCACACGCATGGGTTTGAGAAGATGAAACTGACGCGCATACGCTGTTCGTGATTTCGGTAAAATCCTGCAACTCCACCACTGTGTTGAATTTGCAGCTGAATCTTATGCAGCGTCTGAATTGAAAGCGTAATGGCTACTAGCTCCTCCGCACCATCAACATCTCGTCACTCTTCACCCTTCAGCCTCTCCTCGATGCTCTCGACCTCCTCCGCCTCCCCCATTTCCACAATCCGGTTCACCTCTGCCTGATTCCGGAGCAGCTCTTTTGCACCAGCGTACAGCATTCGCATCTCGGCTGAGCAAGTTGGCGGCAGGTAATTGATCATCACGTAAGGCACAGAGAGGCGCCCAGATTCCTGCGAATTTAATTAGTTACAAGCCGTCCAAGGCAACCGAAGTGTAGAGACTCACCATTGTCAACGGGTAGCTCAGAAGGACAAAACGGGGCGAGTTGTCAGGCAGCTCGTCGCTGAGGTCCGTCATCTTCGTAAAGACATCCCCGGGCGATTGCTTGATCTCAAGCGTAGATTTGTCGATCTGGTCTTCTTCGGCATCGTCAGTCATCGCTCAAATGTCGGACAGTCGATGGAGGACTCGAGCGAGCGTACAGATAACAGCTTGCGGGTCTTTGGCCCGCGAGGTCCCCAGGCGAAATTTCCGCAGCTTTTCCTTCGTCTCGGGCGAGAAGGTGTAAAGGCGGCTTTCAGAAGCCATGGCCGAGGAAAACACTCTTTTGGGCGGAATTTGTTGTCGAGCTGTCACCAGACCTCACGACTCCTCGAAGATGTGTGAGGAAGAGCCGCCCAGTCACTTGAAGTAAGGTCGGGTTGACCCCGCGGTCGCGCCGGGAGCCAGGCGAGCCAGGCCAGCTTCTGCCCCCCGCGTACATCTCCGAGGCCATCATCAACACTTCAAAGCTCTCGCCCGTCGACCTCACATCGTCCCATCTCCCGAACACTCCACCCCAATGCCCCCGATATTACAGCGCCCCCGACCAACTCATGATTTCCCGCCTCAACCAAGTTGCCCGCCACCTGTCGCGACCCATACCCAACTACCTCCACAGCTCGGCCGCCGCGCGCCTTCCATCCTTGACGTCACCATCAACAATGGCCGCAGCCAACAGCAAGAAGACCATCCACACGGCCTCGTGCCTGATCATTGGCGATGAGGTGCTCAATGGCAAGGTAGACTCGACCCAATACTACTCGAGAAGCCAGCAGCTGAACGGGCGCTCACAGCCCTCTTAGACCGTCGACACCAACTCCGCCTTTCTGGCCAAGTACTGCTTCTCTCTCGGCATCAACCTCAAACGCGTCGAAGTCATCTCGGATGACTACTCGGAAATTATCGAAGCGGCGCGCCGCATGTCGCGCGAATACGACTTTGTCGTAACGAGCGGCGGAATCGGGCCCACCCACGACGACATCACATACGCCTCGCTGGCGAAAGCATTTGGCCTGCCGGTGGTGCTTCACAACGCCTCTTTCGAGCGGATGAAACGGCTGAGTAAGCCGCACAAGCAGCAGCCAGACTTTTCCTGGGAGGGCGACTCGCCGGCCAAGACGGCGAAGCTGAGGATGGTCGAGCTGCCGTATGACAAGGAACTACCCGACGAGGACCAGGTCCTATTCGTGGCGGACGATCTCTGGGTACCCATCAACGTGGTGAACGGCAACGTCCACGTTCTGCCTGGCATCCCCCGGTTGTTCGAAAAGCTGCTGTTGGGTTTGAAGCCGCGACTCCTTCCCCGCTTGACCGACCCGGAGGGCAAGGGCGTGCATCGGATCCTGTTCAGCACGCCCTTGCCGGAGAGTGAGGTGGCTGGGTACCTGACGGAGCTGGCGGGCAAAGTGGAGGAAAAGGGGGTCAAGGTGGGATCCTACCCGCGCTGGGGTAAGAGCCGCAATACGGTCACGTTGGTTGGAAAGGACAAGGACTTCATGGAGAGTCTGGTCAAGGAGGTCGAGGTGGGAGTGAAGGGGAATCGGGTGAAACAGGAAGGCGAGGATGATGATGACGGGAGCGATAAAGATACCTGATGTTTGAAATAGATGTCATTCTTGCCGATTTCTGAGCTCGCTCTGCGTGTGTGAATGCTGACCCCAGGATTTTGAAGCCTTTGGTTGCTCTCGTGGCGAACTTGCATTCGTCTTGGAGGCTTGGGCCGCAGCGTTCGTCGGAAGTAAAGCGGGTGTCACAGACGCGTGCGCTCGGCTGGCATGGGCTTTGAGCGCAAAGGCTCATGTAATCACGAACGACTTACCAAAAACGACGCCGGCTCTAAGCAAGGGAAAGGGTACGATTAGCCGTGAATGTCATGTCAAGGAGCTAGTTTGGGAGACCAACCATTGCCGAATTGCCATTCTCGCCTCTCGCCTCATGCGGCCCCAGACTGGCCTCTTAATCTCGTACTCTGCCGCGTGGTCTCATGAATCCATCAAGCGCAGGTCTCAACTGCAACTTAGACCGAGCTGGGGCTTTCTACACTCCACGTCTCGGCGACCTCGCCTTACAGCAATTCCTCAAGATCCGGCTTGAGCCACGGCGTTCCCTCTCGAAGACTTCCAGGGGTGACAATCTCCTCGCGTCCATCTGGATAGGTCCCCTTGCGCTCCACACTCAGTACCGGTACCTAGTCGAGTAGTCCTTCGGGCTGACCACCAAACCTCTTCCCTTCTTCGCCCCCTTGTAGATCGTCTCAATAATATCAATCAACTCCTGCTTATCCTCGAGCACCCAGTTCAGCTTATTGTTGTTGCCCGTGCCGAAATCGCACATCATGTGCTTGTTGCGGAAGAAGAACATGAGCGTGACTGTGTCGTACAGCTCGTACATCTGCTTGAAGTCGGGCACCTGGTCCAGGTCGCAGACGTAGATGACAGCGAAGTTCTTGACGCGGTCCGCGATCTTGTAGAGGACCTCATCCTGGCGCATACAGTCGGGGTCCCAATCGCGCCCGAAGCGGATCACGACTAGGCGGTCTTCTTCGGACATGATGGCTTGGTCGACGTGCCAGCCGGTGACCAGATGGGGAATGACGACGGAACCCATGGTAGATGTGGTGTATAAGTCGCAGGCGTGAGGGCGATTCCGTAGTGCTGAAGTGCGATTTCAGGCTATTCTGGTGGGAGGGTGGTGAGGCCGGAAAGTTGTCTGGGGAAGGTGTGGTGAGGGGGAGTGCGATCTGGAAGTTCAAAGTCGGGAGCGAGTCATGTTTTTCTTGGCATGCGCCGGAAGTCTTCTTCAATTCTCAGTCGCAACGCGAAACACTCACGCGCATCCCCATTGCCGCTTTTCGTCACCTCAATCTTTGCCTCGTAAGCATCGCAACTTCACCAGACGAAGGTCAAACACCAATCTCACCGCCACCATGCGGCTCACCGCCGAGCTCATCACCAACTCCCTCTCCTACCTCAACCCTCTCAAAGAGCGCGAGCTCGACCTCCGAGGTACGACCAGCCGCAGCAGATGTTCCTGAAAAGAGCAGATACTACACGCAAAGAGCTAGTTGATACAAATAGGCCCCCGTCCTTAAGGCCACAAAATTCCCGCCATCGAGAACCTCGGCCTCGCGAAAGACCACGAATGCATTGACTTCACCGATAACGACATCGCCGCACTCGCCAACTTCCCGCTGAGCCAACGACTGCAGACGCTGCTCCTCGCAAGAAATCGCGTCTCGAGCGTGCAGCCGGGGCTGGCGAAGAGCGTTCCGAATCTGAGAACGCTGGTGCTGTCGCAGAACAGTATGGCAGAACTGGCGGATCTGGAGCCCTTGGGGGGATTCGCCAAACTCACGCACCTGAGTTTGGTAGGATGTCCGGTCGCTGGGAAAGAGGTATGTCGAACGGTGGGAGGAGTTGTGGCATGGAGGGAAACAGCCCTGACGCATTTGTGTAGAACTACCGCTACTACCTCCTCTGGCGCTGCCCGCAAATCCGCTTCCTGGACTTCCAGAAGGTCAAGGATGTGGAGCGCTCGAAAGCGAAGGAACTATTCGGTACGTTCGAAGAGCCCACCGAGCTCGCCCGCAGCATCATGGCTGTGCGCCGGAGCAAATCAACAGGCTTTGTCGCAGGTGGACTCAGGGGCATGAACGGAGCGTCAAAAGGTGGCAAGGCCGCTTTCTCGGAGAAGGAACAGAAGAGGTTTGAGAGGCTGGTCAAGAAGGCGAAGACGTTGAGCGAGATTCAGAAGCTGGAAAAGGCGCAGGCGGAGGGGAGGTTACCTGCCGGACTTGGAGATGACGATGACGATGCTATGGATGAGAGCTGAGCGTGCGTTGTATCAGTGACGCTGAAGATGATGAGAATTGGAAGATACCTGCGCACGCCCACTACGGCGGCGTGAGGTCTGCTCTTGATTAGCGACAAAAAGCCGAGCGGGCGACCCGCAAAAGGCTGCCAGACGATATCTAGTGTTGCGGTGGTCCACGAGCGCTAAGAAGAGGTAGTCGCTCCGCTGCACCATAGACGCCCAATGCACACACTGATTACTCGGACAGAACCAGTCTCCAACCTCGTCTCGGCCCTAGTATGGCCAGTCCGATACCCTTCGCTCGAACTACGCTATGTAGAATTGCCTATCGTGTCACCGCCTACGCTCAAAGGTACTGCATCTTCAATTACTCCCTCATTTTCCCGCGAATCCTTTCCCGCCACTTACGCTCAACTGCTTCGCCGCCAAGCCCTACATCACCGACCTCGACTCTTCCCAACCCCCATCCCACTGTCGCCGCTCCTCCTACCCTCCCCGACACTCCACGTATCAGCACTATCCTTCTTCCCCGGTCCCGCCCAATCCGACTGGCCCAGCCCCTTCATCTCGAACCCTCCACTACTGCTCTCCTCACGCCCTTTCACAGCGCTCAACGGACTGCTGATCTTCCGCGAGTGCCGCGCCACCGCCCGTCCGAACCCACCGCCTTCGCTTCCGCGCGACAGGCGCGGCGACTGCTTGGCCTTGGGTGACGGCGCTTCGCGTGGCGTGGTGAAGGCTTCGTAGCTCGGGAGCGGGTTGTCGGCCGTGGCGAAGTGGCTGCTGGGCGACGAGTTCAGGGGACGAAGGTTGTTGTACATTTTTTGCGCATCTGTGATGGCTTTAGTTCGAATTAAGGCCTGTCTGTTTGGGGAAAGGCGGTTAGCTGGGGCGATCGGGGAGGGCGACCCTGTGGTTTGGCACGCTGCCTTGGTGGGGGTTCACAGGGCTTTAGATGTGTCTCAGGGGACATATGAGGGCTTACTGTTCCGTGCTCAGACCGTCAATGCGAATCTCCTCGCGGCGAAAGTTGGTCGGTCCGCTCTGTTGATGCTTGTCAGCTTCGATACGACGTGGGTGCAGCATGAAAAGGGGTTGACCTACGATGACCAGCGGCGGCCTGTCGTCGCTCTCTTCGTCGCTATCCAGCCTGTCCCGCTCCCCGCACGAAAGCACGTAGCGCAGTATCTCGCCCATTCGGGTGCTGAATGAGCTGTTGGTGGTGGTTTTGGCGGCCGCCATGGTTGTTTGTTCTGGGGGAGCTCTGACGGACGATGATCCCTCTTTCCGCTTCTGGTAGAGGCTGAAGCCTATATCATGTGGCTCAAATGGAATGTGTGCGTGGTGCAGATATGCGTGGGCGTTGTTGAGTTGCCGACTGTTGCCTGTCGGCCGCAAAATAAGAGAGATTTGCGGGGCGAAAAGAGCGTGTTCTGAGAGTGTGGTCTTGTAGGTAATCGTTAAAAACAGTGAGGTGTTCCTGGCTGTGTTGAAAGAGGCTCTTGTCTGAGGTGAAATGCCTCAATGGGGCTTCGAGGCACGGTTGCCTGGACAAAGAATCCGCTGCAAAAGTCTCCGCGGACAGACAAACGATGTCTGTCTCGCAAGCTTGGTGTTTCGTGGTTGATCTGAGCTGATCGTGATCGGAACGGATGGATCTCGAGGTGAAATTTGCAAAATGCAGTCAGTAACAGTACTCAAGCTGTTCAATACACGAGGGGGCAAAAGAGTGTCAAGAGCATGCGTCTGCTAAGAGTACGCCAAAAGCGATGAAGAGATTGAGGCCGCAAGAGTGGAGAATGCTCCAAGGCCAGGTTGAGATCGGGGACTTTTGAGGTCGACTTCTCTCTTGCTCACAGCCTCCCAGTCTAGCAGCCCTTGCAAGGAGAGGAAATTGAGGCTGGTTTGACAGCCAGTGCGCCTTGCGTGGACTGCTTGTCAGAGCACCACCTGCCACATGCTCCGTAACCTGGCGCTCGAAAGAATGTGTTTCAGCTACTCGGGACAAGCGATACCCGCGGACGGCGAGATTGAGATCGTGTTGGCAGGGCATGACGAGTGCTGGAATGCATTTGGAAGGATGAATTGGGAAGATGGATGCTTGGCGGCAGATGAGCGGGGAAGGAGCGATGCAGTCGAACGCCATGACATCGATGACACGATACCGTCGCAGAGGCCAACAGAGGATTAGAGGGTACTTTGCTGATAAGTAAATGCTTCAGCTGCTGGATGTAATTGCTTGCATGACGCGCACGCGCGCACAGCATGACGCTGTGTTACGTGCCTTGCAATGCGAGCTCGACGCGTTGCGCTGCCAATCCGGCATGATGCCCATCGTTGCGCCAAATCGGGTGGCTCTTGTTGATCGAACCAGGCGCACGAATGCAATGTATCATTAAACCCGCCCTCGTCGCTCGTGATTGTGCATGCTCCGCTTTTCGCGTCTATTTCAAAGGGTAATCCTTCAAGTGGTAGTTCTTCAAACGCACAAACTGCTCGAACCCAAACACGCTCAGTGTCTGCCCTTTCCCGCTCTCTTTCCATCCAGTCCAAGCGAGGTCCGGCGCAGGGAAATCGGCGCGATTCACAAAAACCGTTCCGGCCTCCACATCCTGAGCAAGTTGGTGGCCCAGAGCGACGTCCTTGGTCCAGATGGAGGCCGTGAGACCGAAGTTGGAGTCATTCATGAGCTGGACAGCTTCGGTGTCTGAGACAACGGATTGAACAGGGATAATGGGGCCGAAAGTTTCGTCCTTCATGGCGGACATGCCATGGTTGCAGTTGGTCAAGAGCGTCGGTCTCACATAGTTGCCATCATTGGGGGGAGAAAAGAAGGTCTTGTTTTCCGGTGTGGAGTCTTTGGCACCCTTCTTGAGGGCATCGGAAATCTGTTCCTGAATGCGCGAGGCAGCCGCCTTGCTGATAACAGGGCCGACATTCGTGTCTTTCGATGAGGGATCTCCGAGCTTATAGTTGGCGAGCACCTTTTGAACAGCCGCAACAAAATTGTCGTGGATGCTGGCGTGGACGTAGATGCGCTCGAGCGCGCAGCAGCTCTGACCAGAGTTGAAGACTGCGCCGTCGACGATCTCATCGGCGGCCCAGTCGAGGTCAACATCAGGCCGGATGTAGGCTGGGTCCTTGCCTCCTAATTCGAGGCCCACGCGGCACTCCACACGGCCAGCTGCTGCTTTCTGCACCGCGAGGCCGCCAGCAACAGAGCCTGTGAAGCAGACGAGCTGGATCTCGGGGGCTTGCACCAGCTTCTCGATCTTGCTAAAGTCACCGCAGTGGAAATACTGAATTACATTGCTGTCCAGTCCCGCCTCGACAAAGATCTTCTGCATCTGCTCCGCGATGGTGGGGGTTTGGGGCGAGGGCTTGAGGATGACGCTGTTGCCCGCCAGCAGAGCCGGGATGAGCGAGTTGACGAGCGTGAGGTAAGGGTACTGTGATTTGTGTGAGTAGTCACGTTTCAGCTCAAAAGGATGCTGGCTTCAACGTACGTTCCATGGAAACAGCACCAACACCGGCCCCAAGGGCACCTTCTTGATGTATCGCTGGAACCCCTCCTGAGGCTCTCCCGGGGTGTCCTTCAAGCATTCATCCACCACCTTCAGCATGTACTGTCCCCTCGCCACAGCGGTGGTGACTTCTTTCGCGGTGTACGCAATCGGCCGCCCCATCTGCTCCGTGACCTCACGCGCCAACTCGTCTTGCCGCTCCAGAATCAGGCCAAGCGCTTTCTTGATCATGGTCTTGCGGGCAGTGAGGGAGGTCTGTCGGTAGACCATGAATGCCTTCTGGGCGGTCTGAGGAATGGCGGCGAGCTGCTCGTCGGTCGGGCCATGGCGCTCGAGGATGGGGGCATTGGTGGTAGGGGAAATGGTGGTGATTTGTTCCGCCATGGTTGTGTTGAACTTCCGGTGGCTAGCACAAACGGGTCCTACAGTTGTGACAATCGAGATTCGTTCCACGGCTTTTGATGCAAGTGGCGGCGGTAGAGATGGATGGTGATGGTTGTATTCCAGGTTGCTGTCGAGATCAGACGACAGACAAGACGCGATGGAGGGGCAGCCCCGCCGCCCTGGAGAAAATTCGATGGCTACGTCACCAGGCCCGGGCCGATATCAATATCGATAAGGGTATGAGCTCAATCGGGATGGCCGGGTCATCGAGCCACCGAAGGCGTGAGCTGCCTTGCCGCGTCTCCCGTCAGGTCGAGATCGTCTCGAGATCGTGTCCCAACCTCATCCAGCAGATGCCATTTCTGCTCTCTTCCACCCTTCCTCCCCGCATCCGCCCTCCGCCTCTCCTTGTTTCCATCTGCTCGACTCGACCTCCGCCCATGATAACCGCATAACCTCTCTCCGTCCCTGACATCCTCGAGCCGCGTCTGCGCGACCAACCCCCCTTCCGCCATGCTCCCTCTTCCGCGCGCGACTTCGGCCGCGACTCGCACCAACCTCCCACGCCTGTCACAGCGACTTCAGAAAAGGTGCAATGCCTCCCTCGCGAACTCCACACGCTCACTGCACCGCCAATTGCCCTCGCTCGCTTTCCCGTCGCTTCCACGCGCCCTCCGACGCGACCTCTTTCGACCCAATGCTTCGCCCCTCCACTTGCGCCTCGTGTCTTCCTCCACCACTCCTCCGCCCAAGCCCCGCTCACGCCTTGGCCACTATGGCTACCGCTTCCTCGTCTCCATCGGCTTCTTCGCCGTCATGGCTGGGGGCCTGGTGGTCGCCTTCTTCCTCTATGACGCTACCACCTACCAAGAGTCGGCTGAGATGATTGACGTTCCCGTCTCGGAGTATGCGCTCTCGCCACGACGAGGCGGTCCGAAGAATTTACCGATAGCAGAATACTTCGTGGACGACGATGACACGCCGGAGATGCGAGAACAGAAACACAAGCCGAAGCTGGTCATTTTGGGGACAGGCTGGGGCAGCGTGGCACTGTTGAAACAGCTGTTGGCGGGAGAATATCACGTCACCGTGGTCAGCCCGAGGAATACTTTTCTTTTCTCTCCCATGCTGCCGTCCGCGACGGTCGGTACGCTCGAGCTCCGCAGTCTGGTGGAGCCTATTCGTGGGATCGTGAGGAGGGTGAGGGGACATTTCCTCAAAGCCAACGCCGAAGACGTCGATTTCAGCGAGAAACTTGTCGAGATTAGCTCCACTGGTCCCAATGGGAAAGAAGAGCGCTTCTACCTGCCTTATGACAAGCTGGTGGTTGGTGTGGGATCGGTCACGAATCCTCATGGTGTCAAGGGACTGGAGCACTGCCACTTCTTGAAGGACATTCAGGATGCTAGGAAGATCCGGAACCAGGTCATTCGAAATTTGGAGATGGCGTGCCTGCCGACTACCTCCGACGACGAGAGAAAGCGCCTGTTGTCTTTTGTCGTCTCCGGTGGTGGTCCCACTGGCGTCGAATTCGCGGCCGAGCTTTACGACATGCTGAACGAGGACCTGTGCAAGTACTACCCCCGCCTGCTGCGTAACGAAGTCTCCGTGCACATCATCCAGTCCCGCGGTCACATTCTCAACACTTACGACGAAGCCCTGTCCAAGTTCGCTGAGAAACGTTTTGGAACTGACGGCGTCGACGTCCAAACCAACTCTCGAGTCAAGGAAGTCCTCCCTGACAAGATCATTTTCACTCAAAAGGGCGAAGACGGCAGCGTTCTCACAAAAGAGCTTCCCTACGGCTTTTGCCTCTGGTCCACTGGTGTTTCCCAGACTGACTTCAGCAAGCGGCTCGCGAAGCAACTTCCCGATCACCAGAACAATCGCCACGCTCTTGAGACTGACACACATCTCCGCCTCTGTGGTGCCCCACTCGGCTCTGTCTACTGCATTGGCGACAGCAGCACCGTCCGCAACAACGTCAGCGACCACATCATGACCTTCTTGCGCACCCTCGCATGGGAGAAGGGGCGCGATCCGGCCAATCTCCAAGTCACCTATTCGGACTGGAGGACCGTTGCGAGCCGTGTCAAGTCCCGCTTCCCTCAAGCCGCCGATCACCTCCGTCGTCTGGACAAGCTATTCGAACAGTACGACAAAGACAAGTCCGGCACCCTGGACTTCGGCGAACTCTCGGAACTCCTCAAGCAAATCGACAGCAAGCTCACCTCGCTCCCTGCGACCGCCCAGCGCGCCAATCAGCAGGGAGAATACCTTGGTCGGAAGCTCAACAAGCTCTCGCAGGCCGAGCCCGGGCTCCGCGCCAACTTCATCGACGACGGCGACATCGACCAGGCGGTGTACAAGGCGTTCGAGTACAAGCACATGGGCTCGCTAGCGTACTTGGGCAACTCCGCCATCTTCGAGTACAAGGGTGTGAACCTGGCGGGCGGGTTGATGGCGATGTACTTGTGGCGGAGTGTTTACTTCGCGCAGAGCGTGAGTTTTCGGACGAGGTGTCTGCTGGCCATGGATTGGAGCAAGAGGGCGCTGTTCGGGAGGGGTGAGTCCAACTTTCAACTTCCTCCTGTTGCCCGTGACTGGCCGTGCTAACAGTGTCCCCCCAGACATGATGAATTACTAGACCAGGTGCGGAGATATCTTGTTGTCCAAGTAGCAGTTCCAGCCTACCATTTGTGCTTTGCGCTTGAACATAACCTTCTTAAAAGAATACATCGACACCAGTCAAGCTGGATTTACCCAGCCTCCTTAACGATCTCATCCAACTCCGACCCCTCTGCCTCGAGCTTCCCTTCTCTTTCCTGCAGCTTTCGACCCCCATCCACATCCTCTCTCTCTACGCTAAAACCCCTTGCCTTCAAGATCCCGCGGCTCATCTCGCTCTCACCATCGAAACTCTGTTTCCGCTCAGCCTCCTTCGCCTGCATTGCATCGTATTCGATCGTCGTAACGGACCCCGTCCGCTCTTGATCCGGGCGCAGCCGGATGTTTCCCAGCGAAGGACGAACATGCCGCACAGCCTGAGCAGAGACTGCGCGCTTTGCGAAGGTGGGGCGTTGCAGCCGCACGCAACGCCCGCTACTGCTGGACGTAGCGCGGGGAAAAGGCGACGGGCGTTTTGGTGGTGCGGCCTTTTGATGCGATGGCGCGACGACGTCGGTCAGAGGTACGGCATTCATAGCGAGAGCGCGAACGCCGCTACTGTCGTGCGAGGCGGTGGTGGAGTGGTCGCGTGTCGGGTTGGTGGTGGTGTGTTGGCGCTGCCGCTGCTGATGGTGGTTTGAAGTCTCGAAGGCGTCGAGGAAGGGTTTGGCGCACGGGATGGTGGCGAGGGCGATGCTCAGGTGAAGGACGATCTGCGTCATGATAATCACGTTGATGCGGGAGTAGGACCAATCAGTCGAGGCGAGGGCTTTGTGGATGAATTTAAGGCGGAAGATAGTTGGAATGATGATTCTGGGTGCTGTTAGCTCGGGGTGTCCGCGGTTGATGTGATGATGGGTATTGCGGACTGGAGGCGTAGACCGATCATTGCTAGGACGACGAGTTTGGATTTGAGGGGGATCTGAAGGTTCCATATCATTGCCAGTGCTGCGCCGTCATTGGCAAGTTCTAGCAGGACTTTTACGACGGAGATAGAAAGCCAGGCCGCATACTGCATTCAATCGTGGATTAGTGATCCGCCACGAGCCCTGCTTTCCGATCGTGGGCGTCAACTCACGATGTCGATACACCGACTGTGTGGTCGCGTCCGCCAGGGAATTGGCAACTTGCACTGGAAAGCAATCGTAGCAATGGAAGCCACTGCCCACAACACGTTGAGAACCGCTATGGCATAGGCGATCCTCACCTGCCTCGTCACTCGTGTGATCCTGGAGATCAAGAAACACACGCTGAGCATGGAAGCGCACAGCGCGGCGAGGTAGATGTTGTTGGCCAGCCAGATCAAGAACTGCTGCTTGTAGATGACCGACACAGGGAGATCATCGGTGTGGGTTGCAAGACCATAACGTGTCTGAATAATCAGCAGAGCGGAGTTCAGGATGCCGAGGAATGTTGCGACAGTGCAATGGGTGTCGTCCCAGCCGAATGGGCCGTTGATGCGCAGGCGGATGAGAACTCTGATGAGCTAGATGAGAAGCGTCCAGGTGCTGGCAGTCAAGGCTGTGATTACTACGAACCCGCCGGCTTCAGTAAGATTGAAGGCTGGCATGGAAGACAACTCGGCCAGGAAAGTGACGAAACTAATCGCGATGCGGCTTGTGACGGCCTCAAGCTAAGGGCCTGAGATGAAAAGAGTCAATCATGGCGGATTCAAGATGTCAGGCGAAAGTAACTTAGGAGGAAGTCGCTCAGGGTCCAAGGTTGGGTTTAACTTGTCGGCCAGGCGTTGGTGAGGAGAATGTGGTGCTTTGGACGCCCACGCTTTCAATTTGGGATGGCCAGCATACGAGGCGGACTTGCGCTTTGCGTAATTCTGGAGAGTAGGTACAGTAGAGATGGAAGAAAGGATGCTTGATTGAGCACTTATCGCTTGGACGCATCTGGAGGTGCCACCTGTGCACCTTCCTCCGAGAATCTTGACGACCCTCTTCCCTCATGAAATTCTCCTAGAACTGGACTCCCGTACACAAGGCCCCATCAACAACAAAGTTGCTTCCGCTCACGAAAGTAGCCCTCTCGCTCGCCAGGAACAACACCGCGTCTGCCACCTCCTCCGGCTTGCCCATACGTCCCGTCGGATTCTTCCCCAACTGGCTCTTGAACAATTCTGGCGCGCCTCTCTCAATGTTTCCGAAGACGCCATCCTCAATGTAGATGTTTCCCGGAGAGCACGAGTTTGCACGCACACCTTTGGGCGCCAACGACCTCGCGAGCGACGCTGTGTAGTGGATTATGGCCGCCTTTGAAGCGCCGTAGGGACCCGGGCCGGTGAAATCAATATCGCGGCCGGAAACGGACGTGATGGCCACAATGTTGCCCTTGGACTTCTCCAGATGGGGAATCGCGCTCTGCACGAGATTGTGAAACCCCAGCAAGTCAACCTGACAGGTTGCTTCCCAGCTCTCAACAGTGTTTGGGGTGCTCAGAGTGGCTGCGTTCGCGACCACGACGTCGACTTTACCCGACTTTTCGGCGCACGATTCGACCCATTTCACGAGCTGGTCTTTCTTGGAGATGTCGACGCTTGTACCGATGGCTTTGCCGTTTGGGAAATCCGCGGCCAATCTCTGGTTGGCGGCGTCGATATCGGGCTGGGTGCGGGAGCAGAAGTAGACCGTCGCGCCCTCGGAGAGAAATGAGCGCACCATCGAGCGGCCAATGCCCTTCGTGCCGCCTGCAGAGCATCAGGTATCGTTCGAATGAGCATGGATGGGTAGCAATGAAGGGTATATTTACCAGTCAGCAACACTACTTTGCCTTCGAGTCCGAGGTGCATTTTTGCGTTGGAAGTATTTCAAAGTTCTTCGTTCTTCTATCTTCTTTCAAAATTGAAGCGGAAAGTCAATTGACGGTGGATTGAGACAATGCGTTAGGAGGTTGGATAGACGAGACCCATCGGACCTGACATGAGGCTGAGCGCTGTTTCCCCTCGATCCTCTGATTGACGTCATTCATTGGACCTCCGCCGGACCGTGAGGCAGACGGAAGTGTACGCGAATTGTCAATCTGGTCAGAGGTGGACCTTGCGCGTTGTCATCTGCCCAATGTTGAGGTGGATGACTTCTCCCAGGCCATCAACTTGGAGGCATAATCACTCCAAAAAAGGATACAAATTTCGAGTTCCTGGATACCTAAGGCCTCAGGGCCTGTCGCGAGGCTCTTGGACACGATCGTGGCAACCCGATAGACGCTCGAGCAGGGTGAAAGAACGTGACGTGTAACACAAAAAGCCTCAGCGTGCAGGTCAATGAAGACCCCCGAGGCGTTTGAGACTCACCTGCGTCGACGTCAGGCGGAGATCCCTACAAAGAGCGGTACTGTACAGGTGCATCAAGCAGACGAGCTGGAGAGATTTGCACTCTCGTATCGCTGGTGATCATGTCAGGTCAACTCCTGGGAAGAAGTAATTGATATGCTTCCCCTCGTCATCCAGATACCGCAGACACCTTGCACGTGTATGCATACCTACCAATACGGTAACGTCGGCCTGAGGTATCATGGTTTGTAGGGAAGGAGAGCAGGGTCTGTGCTCGGGACAAACCTGGCGTGCGGGAGGGTGAACGGGGCGGACCGAACCCTGAGGCGAACAGCGCATCCGCAAGGGCCGTCCGACCCCACGACCATGCCGCTCTCATTGCAGGACCTCGACTTTCCGCTGCCACCCGGACCCTTTAAATGGATCATGGTCTGCACTTTGCCGAGTTCCGCGCTCGATCCTCACCTCGCCTTTTGATTCCGGATCAAACATCTGCCAGAAACCCATCTCAAGGCTGTTCGACCGACCGTTGCGGAACCGTGCAGCCAACACTTGATCCTTGTCGCCCGGCTCGCTGTACCTTTGACGCCGCACCCCGATCACCCCAGATTTGCACAAGATTCTAAGGGAGCAAGTCGCGGAGCAGCTCACATTCAAACCTGTATTCTGCCGAGGAGCCCCACAGCTCATCATGTCGACCGACGACGACCAGCCGGACGTCTTTGGCATGACCGAAAGGCAACCGTGGTCTCCTCTCGGATCAGTTCCTGCACGTGCCGCCCCTTCCCAAGGGGTAAACGTTTCGCCAGCTCGAGAATCGCGCGCTAGACTGAGTCGGTTGTCAAGAACGACCCCCTCGAGAAGCCCTCCGCAGCCCTCGCCAGATGGTGAAACCCCCCCGGTCGATTTCCGTATGCTCGACTACGTCTCTTCGTATGACAACAATTTGACGTGCCCTATTTGTCGAACTCCATTCGTCAAGCCGGTCATCACAGCAGAGTGCGATCACTGCTTTTGTGAAGAGTGCCTCAGCCGGTCATGGCATCTGCCTGGTCAAACAGCGCCTGTCCCCACTGGAAGTTGTCCAATCTGCCGAACCCGTACCAGACGAACCACTCGAGCTGCTACCGGTCGCGTACTTGAGAATCTTGTCAGCGATTTGACGGTCAAATGCCCAAACAGCCTCCACGGATGCAACACCGAGATAAGAAGAGGGGATGTGCAGAATCATGTTGACCTGTATTGCGGGTACGTCAAGGTGCAATGCTGCGACCAAGGGTGCAAAGAAAAGGTCCGCAGGAAAGATTCGACTCCATACTGCAATCATCACCCCGCCAGTTGCGGCGCTTGCAGAGCCACCGTGTTGGCCGCGCAACTTGAGGAGCACTGGCAGGACTCATGTCGTGAGCGTGACGTCGACTGTGTGCTCTGCGGTACTTCTGTCTTCCATCCAGAAATGCTACACCATACGACGCTTAGATGCCCCCGGAAGAAGGTTTCATGTGAAGGAAAATCCGTGGGCTGCGCTTTCCGCAGCGAGAGGCAGCACCTGGACCAACATGAGAAAGACTGCGCTCTGGCGAAGCTAGCGCCGGTTTTGGCAGCGCATCAGACAAGGTTGGACCGGCAGGAAAAGATTCAAAAGAAGCAAGATGGCAGGTTGCGCATACTCGAAAAAGGATTTAATGCAATGCACAGTCTCTTCTGGCCATCGATCGAAGATGGGATCCTTGATGGTACCGCAGGGCCTGATCAAACGCTTTGGTCGTCAGTCCCAGCCCAAGATCAGCCGCAAGACATCATTTTCCCCCCCGCATCGGCTTTCAGCAGCCGGACTTACGATTCGAGAGCTGCGGATGGTACAGCCAACTCGGATGCAGCCTCGGAGTCAGGCCCGATCACATCACATCATCGTGCGGATAGTCTTCCCAATCCCCGTCAGTTTCCGCAAACAGCAGACACGTCTGGTACTCTCCGCCACAACAACCCAAGGCCCTCCAACAGGTCGCCGACCTTCACTTCCCCAATTCAGCATTTACTCTCTCTTCACGAGAATCTACGTTCCGAGATGGCGCGTACCTCATCCGCCCTAAGCGACCTCGATGCCCGCCACAGCGTGCAAATTCTCAATGACGGTTTGCGCACGCGCGAAGAAATGGCCTATCTAAATGCGCAGATGAGTGGACTGCAGCGGCAAGTGCAGTGGTTGACAGCGAGGCAGCAGCAGCAGCAGATGTCGCAAGGGAGGGGTCGGGCTGTGGCCTTGGGCGGCAACGCAGCGGGCGGGAGCTCCTCAGCCACTGCGCCGGCGACAGGTGAATCTAGTGGGGGCATGGAAGGTGTCGTCAGTGCTATGACTGAGGCTGCGAGTGTTTTCAGGGGGTCAGCTGGGGCTGTGAGCGGAGGTAGTCGGGAGAGAGAAGGAATGAGAAGAAGGGCTAGTGAAGAAGGACGAACGAAGTTGTAGGATGGCACGACCATGTTATTCAGGGATTGACATGGGCAAATTTGAATGACGATGCTCGTGGAGTTTCGACGGTCTAGGGGGTTTGTGAGATGGTGATGAGCAACGGCGATGACTCAGGTGTGAAGATAACCATGTGGGAGCGGACGCATTCAGCCTCAGGTTTGAAAATGCATCGTTTGATCCGCGTCGTGATCATCGCGGCGTCGGCCCGTCAAGTCTGGTTTGATCCTGGCCGAGCAGAGCGGGCGTAGACCTCAAGCCTGTCTGCCTTTCAATACTCGGCGGCGCGGCGCTCGATCCACGTCTCCATAATCATCGCACCGGCAGCGACAGTGCGCACAGGCACTGTAGTAGGACGCGTCGAGACTGCCGCTTCCTCGGTCTCCGCCCTTCCGTCTGCTGGAATCCAGGGCTGAGGGTGCCCAATCGGTGCGTTCCCTCCCACATCATCCCTCAGCTCGATAGCCATCGTGAACGTGCACCCCTTCGGCAGCGGCGCCATCTTAGCACACGCTTGCCCAAGCTTCCCCATGGCCCCCCTGAACTGCTGCTCCATATCCTGCCCCGGTAGCAACCCCACGCTCCCCTCGTCATTTCCCGCCCGCGCCATTGGTGTGTCGATGTCGGATGGCGCGACAATGGGAAATGCTTCCACGGCGAAGACGTATCTCTCCATTGCCAGATTGTCTTTGGTATAAATGACCACCGCCACGCGGGCAACGCTGCATTTCAGCACTTCCGTTTCAACAGCGGCGACGGCGTCGTTGATCCACTGGCAGACTTTGGGGTGGCGAGATTGGCGGACTGGAAAAGAGAACCTTTTTGCGGATAGAAAGGACGTCTGCGGGTAGAGGTGACGGTCGTGCAATATTGTGTGGGTGGCGGTTGTGAGAAAGTCGAGGAAGGCAAGGGTGAGATGGCGATAGGTTGGGAGATCGATCGACATCGTTCCGAGGATGTGTCGAATGCGGTTCGATTGACAAGACTGCTCCGTTGCTCTCATCTGACCCAGCGAATGGACGGAATTCGATTGTCGAGTCATGTCTGATCCCAAGCTGCGGCATGACTGGATCGCCCGAAACAAGCCAAAAGTGAGGGAGATATGTCGGACGACGAAGTGTTGCTGCAAGGCATCTTCCTGCCTCATGCAGAGACTTGTGTCAACTGTTCTACGACATCTGTCACCCGCCCTCGCGACCTCAAATCCCGTCAAAGCACTGTCTTGGCGTTCGTCAGATCGACAACCACCCTTGCAACTTCGCCTCGCGGAAGACGTCAGTCGTTGTTCACTTCAACCGTGGATCCCCATTGGAACTCGACGACCGCCCGAGCAATACGCATTTGAAACTGTCGCCTATTGGCCGATTACGTGCAATCCCATCCTCGAAAGGCATCTCGGGACCTGGGAAATTTGCGGTACAAACGGACGTCTCGTTCACACGAACGTAGAGAACCGCAAGCGTCTCATGTCGTGAAGTGAAGCGTGCTGTTGCCCTCCGCCCCAGTAATGGAAGAACAGTTCGTTGGGCTGCTCACAGAGACGCAGTCTGCGCAAGAAGGCCCGAGGAAGAACGCAGAATGGCAACTGAAGCAACAATATCTCAACCCCGACTTCCCAGTCGCTTTGGTTGCGATTGGATCTCATCGTGAGGTGCCAATCCAAGTCCGTCAATCGGCTCTACTTTATCTCAAGACTTTCGTGCTTGCTTGCTGGTCGCCCCAGTTGGACGAGTTCAACGGGCAGCTGTTCGCGGACGACGCAAGAAAAGGGCAGATCCGGCGATCTCTTCTCGACCTGAGCCTGAATGGGCGGGATGAACGAAAGATCAAGAGTGCGGCGAGTCTGGTGGTGAGCAAGATTGCGACGGCCGACTTCCCTGATGAATGGCCGGACCTGCTGCCGACGTTGCTCAACGTCGTTGCAAATGGTGAAGAAGGGCAACTCCACGGCGCTCTCAAAGTACTGGGCGAGCTCGTCGACGAGTGTTTCAATGACGAGCAGTTCTTCAGCGTGGCAGGGGAGCTTGTGAAGTCTGTCTTCGCGGTCGCAGCCAATGAAGCTCGCAAGCCAACTCTGCGAGCGCTTGCAGTATCTGTCTTTCGCGCCTGTTTCGACACTCTTGAGATGGTCATGGAAGATCACAAGGTTGCAGTCAAGGCGTTCGCGGATGAGGTGTTGGCTTGCTGGCTACCATTTTTCCTCGCCACTCTTCAAGCTCCACTTCCTCAGGCACCGTCGGACGAAGAACAGCACAGCAGGAGCGAATCTTTCGAGATCTACCGTGGAAGCGTGGCTCTGAAACTCCAAGCTGTCAAAGTCCTCATGCGGATAAGATCCCTTTTCCCGGCAATGCTCTCGCACTACAGCCCGGCGCTCTTCTCGGCGACGTGGCAAGAGCTATCCACTTTGCAATCGCAGTACCATGAGATGTACATTCAAGATGACCGACAGTCCCGTCTGGAAGACGCAGATGGGCTGCCATACACTCTGGATTTCCTTGTTCTGGAAGAACTCGACTTTATGCAGGCTTGTCTTCGAGCGCCGCCGGTGCGCCGACAGCTTGAGCAGCAGCTACAGGCGCAAGGCTCGCCGTCCAACAGTTGGATTGCTGATGTCATGAAGATTGCGATTGCATATGCTCAGATCACGACTGAAGAAGAGGGATTATGGGATATCGACGTCAATGTTTTTCTATCGGAGGAGGTCAATGTGACCGCAAACTACACCCCTCGGACAGCGTGCGGCGACCTCGTTATCAAGCTTGGCGAGTGGCTGAACGCTGCGATCGTGGAAGGACTGCTCGCATACACCACCACACTTCACAACGAGCAGGCGAGCTGGAAAGCAAAAGAGGCAGCATTGTATCTTCTGAACCAACTTCTGGGTGATTTTCAAGATGTCGATAAACAAATCAGCCCGGAGGCAGCCCAAGGATACGTCAACTTCATCCAGCACGCCATGCAAGAGGACGCGGTCTTCCTGCAAGCGCGCGGATACTTGGTCGCAGGGAGAGTGACCAGGACTTCTGGTGAAGCTCTCCAGACAATGGCTGCGTCCTTCATGGAAGCATCACTCCACGCCATCACCGCCGACTCGCCAGAAGTCGTCAAAGTGTCGTGCATCCGCGCTTTGCAGTACTATCTAGCAGCACTGCCTCCTGCGGTAACACATTCCAAACAGCCCACGATCGTGGCAGCCCTGTCGCACTTTCTAAACACTCAGGATCTGAGCGATGTCACTGACAGCGACGACTTGCTGATCACCATCATTGAGACGCTGCGAGATGCGATCTTGTTGGATACGTCGACCTGCATCGACGGCGGTGGTCTGGACCTCCTCTTCACAGTCGCAAGTCGAGGAGCCAGCAATTTTCAAATCGGTCTTCTTGTTACAGAAACGTTCGAAGAAATCGTGAGCACGATTTCGGAGACCGGCAACGAGCGTTATGGCCAGCTGTCAGCCAAGGTTCTGCCTTCTCTCACTGGAGCCTTTGATGTCGCAACTTTGACCGAAGAGAACGCCCTCGCAAATCTTGCGGCAGAGATGTTGTCCGTCATTGCTGCAGAAGGGCCCACCCCCATGCCAAATGGATTCGTCGCCACCGTCATGCCGCGCTTGAATAGGCTCTTGCTAGGGTCTACCGACGACGAACTTCTCAAATCAGCAACCACGGCAGTGAAACACATGCTCCATCATGACTCTCAACAAATGTTCAGCTACCATGATGAGAGCGGTAAGGGCGGACTTGAGGTAATCCTCATCATTATTGACAGGCTCTTGAGCCCGGCCGTCGATGACCATGGCGCTGCCGAAGTCGGTGGGCTCGCGGCGGAGCTGGTCGAGACGGCCGGGTCCGAGAAACTAGGGCCTTACTTGATGCAGCTGCTCCACGCTGTGGCGTCTCGCCTAGACTCCGCAGAACACACCCACTTCATCCAAAGTCTCATACTCGTTTTCGCTCGGTTATCACTCATATCCGCCGAGGAAGTCGTCGGGTTCCTGGCAGATGCGCGCATAGGCGACCAAAGCGGGCTACAGGTCGTCATGAGCAAGTGGTTGGAGAACTCCATCAACTTTGCAGGCTACGATGACATTCGCTCAAAGTAAGTCAATCATTTCTTAGATTTTGATTGTCTTTCAATCCGCTAACACGCGATGCTCAGCGTCATTGCCTTGTCAAAGCTCTATTCCCTTCACGATTCCCGCATCGCCTCGATTCAGGTCAAAGGGGATCTCATTGTTCCCCAATCCAACCGCATCATGACCCGTTCACGCGCCCGGCAAGCACCTGATCAGCACACCACTGTGCCTGCCCAGCTCAAGATCCTCAAAATACTTGTCGAAGAACTCCTCCCGCCTCCCTCCGCCGGTGGTGTTTCCGGGCTGGCCTCTACTGGGGCAAAGGACAACGATGATGATGATGACGATGACGAAGAGGATGGCGATTGGGAAGACGACCCAAACGACTTCTTAGATCTGGGTGCGGGTATGACCAAGAGTCAGCTGATGGCGCTCGGGGGCGAAGGGGATCCTGGGGTGAACAAAGGGAGGGATGATGAGATGCAGGAGTTTCTGATCGATTTCTTGAGGGGGGTGGTCAGGCAGCCCGTGTTCGAGGATGCCTTCGCGGGGCTGAATGAAGGGGAGCAGCAGAAGTTGAGAGCCATGGGTGAGTGTTGAGGAACGAAGGCTCGGACTCGTACTTGGATCGAAAATTTTGAGCCTCAGAGTCATGATCCCTCCACAGCAACGGCCACATCGAGTGGTTTCAAACACGTTCCAAGCTCCTTCTTTGACTGAAATGCTCGCGCCAAACGTAATAGCCTTCGAAAAGACAGGAGCTGAACGGAAAAAGTGAACGTGTAAGTGGGTGGGTCTCAAGCAAACATAAAGATCAGACCAAAGACTCGAGACGCTAGACGGGTACCCAGCTGTCCGCTCTTTGTAAATGTCGGGTTGAGTCTTTGAAGAACTGGTCATCACGGTCACACGTTCAATGGATCATAGAAGAGTACACTGCTGAAAATTCGATCAAGTGAGAATGATAGATCGCTAGCGCACCTTCCCAATTTGGAAGGCTGTGGTCTTCAAAATATCAAAGAACCCAGAGGTTGTTGCGAGCCGATGAAAGCCCATTTGCATTGTGAGTTGATGCCTGGCACATCCAAATGTCACTGCGGCCTGTGGCTTCCTAGTCGTCGAGTTTGAGCAAGAACCTGGGGTGGTCCATCGGGGATCTCTACTAGTGAGTTGTCTCGAGTGGACTCATCCAGCTGTTCCGATCAGCAACGCATACTACAAAATTATTGGTGCCTCCTTGGAAGCAGGAGGATACTCGTTGCGCATACCGCGGCCTGCATCAAGGTCGCCCGTCTCGAGGCCGTCTCAACATAGTGTACTCTCGTGTCGTCAACACTGTACCCTTCTTGCATGGCATTGCGGCCGACCTCAGCATCGTCAAACTCGGGTAGCTGATCGCTATGTCCTTCACGCGAAGCATTTTTCGCATTTTCGGATGCATTCCTCGACAAGCATCTGCGAACGAGTTGGCTCGAATCCGCGTTTTCGGAGTCTGCATCGGTCGTTGCATCGGCTCATTATTACATTCTCGTGTTAAACCTGGTCGTGGCGAGCCTGGAATATCAAGTGAGAGTGTTTCCCGAGGTTGGGACCTGAATTGATTTAGGATGGGGGAAATGAGCGGCGTCACAGCCGTGGCCATTGCGGTGCAGGCTGTTGCTGTGCAGGTGCTGACCAGCGAGGGCCTAGACAAGACTGGGGCCTAGACAAGGCTGCGGGATTGATTAAGAACGCGCTCAATAGAGCACATCCCAGCGTTTGAAGAGTTATGTTCATTAGTTGTAGCTCGCATGTGGAGAGAGGAGACTGGGATGCTTCGAGCAAGCAGGAGGGCAAGCAGTCCGCGGTGTGGTGAAATGTCAAGTTCCGGGGTCGGGAGACACTGGAGATGTTGACTAAATGATGCGAAACGTTTGGGACTCCGTGGACTGCTTCTGCAGAGGTAACGCCTACCTCTGTCCGGCTTCTTCAATTGCACCACCCCGGTGCCTATTGGCGCGTATTTCTCTCACCTTCAAAGCACCCCCTTTTATCGAGTTCTCAAGAAGCGCTCTGCAGGCGAGCAAGAACAAAGTAAATGTTCTTGGTGTTCTGTCTTCGCTAGTCGTATAACTTTGCAGCCATGGATGAAAGGCTGTCGAGTAGATATCCTAGCGATTGAAGTCAATCCACATGTTGTCGGTGGGTTCAGACGGAGCCGATTTTGCAGCACTGTGAAGCGGGGAAGCGTGACACCGTAGTGCTGGCATTTGTAATTTTGGACTTTCGAAGGGTCTTTCAAACCTCGCTACCCCCTCAATGAAGCGCCGCAAAACCCAGGCCAGGCTCGCTATCGGAGCCCAGGCCAACGCGAAGCCATACCATGCCATCCCCTCATCATCCGTCTTTCCTCTACGCCTTGGCTGCAGCCGCCTTCTTCTTCGTCGCCTCGCGCCCGTGGCTGATGCGCTCCAGGATGTTCTCGCGGTCCTTGTCCAGCTTCAACTTCGTGATCTCGACCTTGCTCGGGGCCACGCCGATGGGGACGCTCTGGCCGTTGGTCTTCTCGCGGCTGACGCGCTCGATGTGGACGACGTATTTCAGGCGGTAGACAGAGGTGATCTTGCCTTCGCGGCCCTTGTTGGTGCCGCGCTTGATGACAACTTCGTCGTCTTTGCGGATCGGGATGGAGCGGACCTGTTTCGGGGGTTAGATGACTGGTTCCGCGCATAGAAGGATGCGGTGGATCGGTAGTACGTTGTGCTTTTCCCTAAGTTCTATGTGACTGTCAGTGTGTGTTCGGCGCATTTGGAGCATGTCCAGGGATTCGGCGTACCCTTGGACAGCGGCGCGCTCATGATGACCCGGCGCACGCTGGAGGGAGCCTGGAAGTGCTCCTTGCGGCTCTTTCTCCGGCTGGAGTGCAGGTTGGTGTTGATCTTCGTCATGGTGGCGGGCGACAAGATGGTGTTGCTGTCGGGTTAGTGTCGTCGTCGCTGCCGCAGTCAAGGTGTCGAACGTTCAGGCTTCATCAAATTGAGTGTGGGTGCCAAGAGTGCGCGAGAAGTGGCAGGTTTACCGAGCACCCCAGCGTCAGAAGCCGGCGGCGGCAGGGCGGGTCGGAAGAGCAGGGATCGTCCGCACCAACGCCGCCTGCTCCCCACCTCTCTGTCCCTCTCGTCTCTACAGACGCGCTCGTGCGTCCGACGACATCATCTGGATCTGCCGCGACCTCGCGCGCACCCTCCGTGCACATACCGACCCGCATTCGCAACTTCGTCAGCCCCAGCTCTGCACGATCCCCGAACGCGCCTTGGAACCTTCGCGACACGCGCGCTGACGCCTCACCTTCAATCGACCTTCAGCCAGCGAGCGCGCCACACCAAATGCCTTGCTGTTGTTTATGCGGATAGCCACGTCGCGCTCCGCTTGCGACGAGCGGAGTGAGCGTATTATCAGCTCGACAGCACGGCGAGCATGTCGCGTTACTCCAGCAGCTACTACGGCCCGGCCGGCAGCCAGGCGAATCAACCATCGGGGTACACCTACCAAGCGCCAAACTCTTCTGCTCCCTCCTATCCGAGCGCGCCAGCTTCGACCGGCTACAACTATCAAACCTATGGCGGAAGTGAGTATGGGGGCCAACAATACAGCTCGAGTCTGGGTCAACAGCCTGCCAATTCCAATCACGGCCATGCGGCGGCAGCTCTGAGCAACTTGAGCAGCCAGAATTATTCCCAACGTACCTCAGCGGCACGGACCAATTCGACCGGGCAGTATGATCAATCTTGGTATGATGCGAGCGGGACGACTCCGTCGTATCCCGCTAGCAACCTACAGGCGCCGAGCCGCACTCAGAGCAATCCTTCGCCGCTCTACGCGAGCGCGCAGCCTTCGAGTTCTCTTAACAGGGCATCGGTCCCTGACTCGACTCCGACCAGCACCAACACACACAGCACTCCGACGACCTACCAGCATGCGCCCAACAATGCCAGCTCCCGCAGTCGATACCAAGCGCCACCGGCGCAGGCTGCCCATATTCAACCGCAAAGCCAGTCACAAAGTCAACCTCCGCGATACAACAGTCCTATGAATATGGTGCAGCAGCGGCAGCAGCAGAGCCATCACAGACAACCGTCGCAATCTTCGAGCCAACGACCCGCGCAACTGTCTCCTCAGATCGCTCAGACCTCCCGAGCCACCCAGCAAAACAGCAGCGCAACCAGCCAGTACCCCTCATCTGCCCAGCCCAATCGACAGCAAAGCGGCTCGGTAGAGCCTTCGCCAAGGACTGTGGACCCCTCCCAGGTCTACGACAATCGTGCAGAGCTGCAGCGCAAGGCCCAGGTCGAAGCCGAGAAGAGCGCCAAATACGAAGCTGAGCTGGCTATCAAGAAGGCAGAGAAGGAGCGCGTTGCTGCTGAAGAGGCAAGGGTCGAGGCCGAGAAGCAGAATTCTGAGGAGGAAGCAGCAGTAGCAAAGAAGAAGGCACAACAGGGCCGGAAGAACGAACAGAACCGAAAAGCGAGAGATGAGAAGAAACAAAGCAACTCCGCCGCGACAACTCTGCAAGCCATGGCATCCAGTGCTGCCGGGGCGGCCGGAGCACCTGAGCCTGCTAACGCCGAGGAGTCGGAGATGCGAGCAATGTTTCAAAAGATGCGCGAGTTCAACGCGAAGAACCCGGCCATGCTGGCGAAGATGTGGGAAGAGGAGCGTAAGACGCACGTTCAATCCCAGTCCCCTCAAGCTGAGCAATCGACCTCGGTGAACGGCGGTCATGCACCACCAACCAATGCTGCCCCTGCTATTCCGTCGCAAGCGCCTGCTGCTCCGTCAGCGGCTTCAAAATCCGGCATACGGCCGTTCAAGGAGCCAGAAACACCGGCGCAGGAATCAAGCAATGGGGAGCCCAACGGTCAGGCATCAAAGGCGTCGTCCAACAAAAAGGGCCGTCAGCCTGATAACAAAGCCTCGCCCACAAACAAGACACCGTCAACGAATGAACCTCCGACGGGCGTTCAGACTCCTTCTGCTGCAGCCGCTCCGTCTACTAGCAAAGTCAAGAATACTACCGAGGCCAATCTGTGGCCACCGACGAAGAAAGGCGATATCGCCGAGCGGACGTCGAAGTGGTTGATTGGTAATCCTCAGAATGCTGGCATGAATCTTGACAAAGACGATGTGCTGAAAATACTCGATACTAACCCTAACTACGCGCAACTCTGCGAAGCGTTGGAGAAGACTGGGTTAAAGTTTGCGCGTTCGCTATTGGCGCGGGAGCTGCTCAAGGTCACGTCTGACCCTGACAAACGGACGTTTCGCTCACCGGGTCTCGCAGCTGCGAGACCAAAGAAAATCGAAGAGCAGGTGAAAGCGGAAGTGGAGAAGTTGAGCAAAATTCAGAGGACGGTGAAGAAATTTTTCAAGGATACAAAGAATGATCCGCAGGATGTGGCCAAGGAGAAATGGCAACATCTCAAGGCCAACGTCCTCATCGACTGGCCCGACTTTCATAGCCCCATCGTGAACTATCAGACTTTCGCAACGTACATGTCGTCCCTAGCCGCCGCTGCGCACGACGCAAACACCATGGACTTTTCTCGCAAGGATGGACAAACGCAAGGGTTTATACAGATTGACGAAAACACCGGCCGCGAAAAATACCAATCACATCAGCCAGTCCCCAAGTCAAAGCCGGAAGACCCTCCCAGGCCACCGGCGGATAAAGAGGAAGCTGCTCGGAAACGTGCATTCACTGATCTCGTCGACCTCACCGCGAAGGACTCTGACGAAGAGGCTCCGCCCGCAAAGGTCATGAAAGCGTCAAACCCGCCAATAAACGTCGCCAGACCAGGACCGCAGATTGATCCTCTTGGATACCTTTACAATCGCCGACAGGAGCCCGTACAGAACGGATCTCCTGCAATTACACCGTCCTGGCCCACTATGTCGACCCAGCCCTACAGAGGAATTCAGCCGCGAACTCCCCACGCCCTTATGCCCGTAGCGCCGAACGGCATCACGAGTCAACCACCCAAGCCGCAGGCTGCCCAAGCGCCTCGGCGCCCGAAAGGCCCTCTCCCGGAACAGATCCAGCAGTCTCGCATGAAGGGCAAGATGCTCGTGGAGCCCATCATGCGCGATCGCGTGGCGCGCAAGTCGAAGTATGACCACCGGACGATCGCACGAGACGTGCTTCTTGCGACGGGTAGGCACCCCGACATGCGGGGGCTGAACGCGCATCTGGCGCCCATGCAGAGACTGCTGAGTCACTATGGTGGTGAGATGGACAGTGAAGGTAGAGGCAACCGCAGTGATCTGGCAACCATTCGGTGGGACATCATCGACCCCGAGCCCCCGAAGGAGGCCGAGCCATCGAAGCTTGACGTGGCCCATAGCGTGGACAAGGGGCTCAACGCGGTCGACGACGAAGACACGATGTCGCATCCGCCTGCACACTTCACGCTTGGCGGCGATGCTCGATGGAAGAACCGCACGTCGGCGGTGTACCAGGCCGCGCCCAAGAAGCTGGGCCAGGGGCGCGTAAGTCTTGGGGAGCCGCTGACTAAGAAAGGCGCTAAGAACACGGGTACCCCTCCAACTTCGCGTCGTCAGGGCCGCAAAGCCAACGAGACACCCGCCTCCGCCGCCGCCCGCAAAGCCGACATGTCTGGCAGCGCCGCAGGCTACACGGCCTTCAAGCAGATTGGTCCGGACGGAGCGAAGAAGAAGGGGCGTCCATTCGGCTGGCGGAAGAGTGTACACTCGCGCGAGGCCCAGGGTCTGCCGGCGCTTAAACAACCCGGCTACAAAGGCACATCGAACGCCTCAGGTCGTCTGAAAGAGTCGCATGGTGCTCTCACAGAGGAAGAACAAGGCCAGATATACCAGATCTACAAATGCCAGTGGGAGGACTGCAATTCAGAACTGCACAATCTCGACACGCTCAAAAAGCACTTGATCAAGCTTCACTGCATGCCAAACGAGGATGCCGAGCTGGATTGTGAGTGGGAGGGTTGTCCCGGTGAAGTTGGCGACAAGGTCAGCTTCTCGGACATCAAAGCTTGGATCGCTCACGTCGAGACGGCGCACTTGAAGCCGATTGCGTGGCAGCAGGGCGATGGCCCCCGAGCAGGTCAGTGGCATCCCGATCTAACAGCCGTCATTCCATCCCTTCACAGCGTACATTGCATCAGCGTCTCTTACTGACACGCGCCCTCACTGACAGAAATCTAGGTACACCTTCCAGCTTTGATCCCGATGCTTCCTACCTCTCCGACGCTCACGGGCGATCGATCACTCCTCTCATCTCTCCTCCAGCCGCACCTACTGGTAATGACAGCGAGCCCGCAACGCCTGACACGACCCGTAAAATGTTCACACGTCCCATGAGACAAGGCTCGCCAATGGAGGGCTTCTTCTTGGCGGACTTGGAAGAGCAGAAGCGCGCCATCGGGCCCACCATGGATCGCACAGGTTGCATCTTTGCCAGTGATGAGCGAAGGCGTACGTTCCTCGATGATGAGGATTTCGAGGACGAGGTTTCCGGGAGCGAGCATGATGCTATGGACCACATGTAGGGTGGAGCCGTGGTTCTACCACAGTCATACAACTGGCTGGAGTGCCGTTGGGCCACCTTCGACGGCTGTCGAAAGGTTGATTGGGTTGCGACAAGAGGGCTGTGCTTGAGATGACAGAGAACTGGGAGGATATCGCACATGGAGATCCAAGCGGCGCCGGCGAGCTCGATACCCCACTAATAGCTCACATGTGATGGGTGCCGGTGACATGATACCAATGATTTCGAATTATAGTTGAGGAGCACATGTGATGCTCGTTGCCCGTGGTATCAGACCCCCGAAGTCGTCCTGGGCTGTATGAGACCTGACGCTCCTCGGTTCCCTGCTCGCGCGCGCATGACCTGCGTCTTCCTCCGCTCGCGTCTCTGCAGTCACGCTATTTGCGCACACCCCGCAGGAAATGAGTGCCAGCCTTCCTTTCCCTTATCCTCATGAGTCCGTCATCGCGCCTTGACGGGCACCGCATCCGCCTTCCTCTCCTTGCTCACTGTCGTCGCGCCGGACTCGTCTTTCGCGTTGATCTCAAGGAAGTGGTAGAGTACGATCATCAGCATGGCGGCGCTGCCCAGGAACACGGCCAGGGAGTAGAGGGAGTCGTCGGATATCATGGTCGCTTCGGCCGATGTGGTATGGAGGCTTGAGGAGAGCTGGATGGACGTGAGCGATTGAAAGACGGACTCTTGTGATCCCAACAGAGCTTACGTCGGAGTGAAAATGAGAACAACGAGGAATTCGGGATGCAGAGGCGTATTTCTTTTCACATTTGACAACCGACAATCCGGACTCTCCAACCTTCGCGTTGATCGCGGCGAGCTGTCCTTCCGAAGCTCCCTCTCACGCGCGGGTCTCTCCGCATCTGCCAAGGCCACCGTCTCATCCCCCACAGTACGTCACTTCTTTCGTTCAAAGATCGAACTTTCACCAATCCAACCCAACCCACCACTTCGACCCTCTACGGCCCTTTTCTCGTCACTCGTGGCGTCAGACTGGACTCGAGCCCATATGGAAAGCTTCCCTTCGCCAGAGCACTGAGTCCGCCGCTGCGAAGCCACCCTCATTCGACCACGATCCCCCCACGGGACGAAACCTCGCGCATTTGCTAGAATCAAACCCAACAACCGCCCATCATGCCTCCGAAAAAGGGCCAAAATGAGCCGAAGAAGGCCAAGCCGTCGGCCGACGACAAGACCTTCGGCATGAAGAACAAGAAAGGCGCCGTGGCGCAGAAGCACATCCGGCAAGTCGCGCAAGCGCAGTCGGTAGCCAAGACGCCCGAGGAGAAGAAGAAGGAGGCGGAGAAGATGCAGCGCGAGAAGGACAAGGCGGCGTCGGAGAAGGCGAAGCGTGAGACGGCGGAGCTGCTGGGCTCGACGGTCAACATCCAGAAGGTGCCGTTCGGTGTGGACCCCAAGACGGTGCTGTGCAACTTCTACAAGAAGGGCTTGTGCGACAAGGGGAAGAAGTGCAAGTTTTCGCACGACATGGATATCGGCCGCAAGCAGGAGAAGAAGAACCTGTACACGGACACGCGCGAGGGCGAGGAGGGCGAGGAGGAGGAGGGCGGCAAGAAAAAGGACGACATGAGCGAGTGGGACGAGGAGAAGCTGCGCCAGGTCGTCATGAGCAAGCACGGCAACCCCAAAACGACGACGGACAAGGTGTGCAAGTACTTCATCGACGCGGTCGAGAACCAGAAGTACGGATGGTTCTGGCAGTGCCCGAACGGTGGCAACAAGTGCATGTACCGCCACTCGCTCCCTCCGGGCTTCGTGCTCAAGACAAAGGAGCAGCGCGCCGCCGAGAAGGCCATGATGGACAAGTCGCCCCTTGCCACCCTCACGCTCGAGGACTTCCTCGAGTCGCAGCGCCACCAGCTCACGGGCGCGCTCACGCCCGTCACCCCCGAGTCCTTCGCCAAGTGGAAGAAGGAACGCCTCGACAAGAAGCAGGCCGAGAACCAGGCGGCGCAGATGAAGGACGCCACCGGCCGCGCCATGTTCGAGAAGGGCGATTGGGAAGTGTCCGAGTCCGAGGACGAAGACGACGACGACGACACGTGGGACCTGGACAAGCTGCGGCGCGAGACCGAGGCCGCGGGCGAGGAGAAGGAGAACGAGCGCATCGCGGGGGCGGGCGGCGCTGGGGAGCTGACGCAGGTGGCTGAAGAGCCGAACGGAAACGTGGGAGACTCGTAGGGTGTAGGTCCTAGAGGGGAGATCTAGGGAGGGTGGAGCGGTTTCTTTGCTTGTCTATTCTGGGATTTCCAAACCTCAGACATATGGTTGCACGAATTTCAAGCATCTTGTCTTATCTACTTCCAACCTCTCGTGTCGCGCCGAGCCTGGCTCTCCGTCGTCCTACTACTCCGTAGACGGTAGAGAAGCTTTCCTGAGGAACATCGCAGGGCGTTCTGCGTCATGACATCTCCTCGGCCTCGAAGCAGACCACCGAGTGCGGTGCTATGGTGATGCTGCCCTCCCGTTTTGCGTCCCGCGGACCCAGATGCGGAGCCTAAGCTTTCGAAGCCATGCGAGGCACGCGGCTACGTCGGTGCAATTCCAGCCGAAGTGTCAAAGGCGTAGTCACATCGCGAGTGAGTATCTCTGCAGACACCTCACGTACCCTGCGCTGCGGCACCTGCACCTGCACCGTTGCCCGCAGCACCTCCCGCCCCAGCAGCAGCCGCCGCAGCATTCGACGCGGCCCTTCCCCCCGGCCTTGGGCCCCTTCCGCCCCTCATCCCACCCCTCCCACCATGCCCCCCACCACTTCCACCACCAGGCCCACCCCTCTCCTTAAACTCCAGCACCTCGACCGCGCCTTGCGCGACCGGCACACGCTTCGCCTCCAGCGCCTTCTTCATCCCCTCTTTGCTCTTGAAAACCGCGATGGCGGTGCCCTTGCGCGGGTCAATGGTGACGTTCACCATCTCGCCGTGCTGCGCCAGAGCCTGCTGGATCAGAATCTCCGTCATGCCCTGCGAGGGGTTCGCGTGCTTGAGGTAGGCTTTCGTCGCGGAGGTCTGAGGCTGATTGCCGGCTGGTATCGCTTTCGCCGCGTGGGCGGCTTTTGGGGCTGTGGGCGGAGGTGTAGCGGCTGGGGTCGACGCGGTCGACGCGGTCGACGATGCGGCTGACGACGATGCGGCGTTGGCTTGTGCTGCTGCGCTATTGGCTTTGGGGCGGAGTCCGAGATCTTTTTGCACCATTTTTTTGATACCGTCGGTATTGCCGCGCTGCCTCTGGCCGGGTGGTACGCGCTGGGGGGCGGGACTCGCGGGACCTGCGTTCGCCGCGGGGCCGGCCGGAGCAGCATTCGGCTGTCGCGCGGCTTGGGCTTGCTTCTTCGATTTTGCTGGTGAGGCTGTCTTTGCCTGCTGCTGTGCCTGCTGTTGCTGCGCTTGCTTTATGGCCGCTTGCTTGTTGAGCACTTTGGCGGCATCTTTCGCCGTCTGCTCGGGTTTCTGCCCTGATCCTCCTCTTCCTGGCCCTTTATCGGCGTTCGCGTTTGCGTCCTTTGCCTGGTGGGAGGTCTGCTGCTGCTTCTTGTCCTTGTCTGCCTTTGCCTGAGCCGCCTTCGCTTTGTTCGCCTTTCTCTCACGCAGATCCTCGATCAGCGGTGTACTTTGCTTGACCTTGCCATCCTTCTTGTCGTTTTCCTTCTCCTTATCGGGCAGCGCGGTGTCAAGGGCTGGAGGCTTTGCAAGAGGCTGGGTCTCAGCCTCCAAGAACGCAATGAATTCGGCATCCTGGTCGATAGTGCCCTGCCTGTTATCCGCTCGCGGCTTGGGCTGCTGAAGAGGCGTACGCTGATTTGGTGCAAAGCCAATCGTAGGTGGCAGATGCTTGAGTTCGGGATTCTTGTGCGTGCCCGCCTTGTCACCAAATGCATGCGCAATCTCGTTGAACCTCTTTTCAAACTCCTTCAAGCAACTCTCATCCACCACGTGCAGATAGCATCTGCTCTGTTCGGGCACCTTCCCAGACCCAGGTGCCCGAGTTTTTCCCTGCCTATATCCTCTCCAATCGACTTTGCCGTTCCCCAGCTTCCACTCATCTCCCCATGCCTCCTCGAATTCGGTGAGTGTCAATCCGGGCGGGAGTCGGCGTACTTCGAGCTTCAGGCGAGCAGCCGGAGGTTTAGCAGGTTGAGCTCTTGTGGCCACATTAACTGGAAGTACACCACCAGTGCGGTCAGCATTCTTCGCAATGACTTTTGGGGCCATGGCGCATGGAGCTTCCAGAATGGAACGGCAAACAAACGGCGTCGAAGTGGTGGATTGAGGTGGGATGGGTGACGCGACCTGAGTGGACGCGTCGGAGCGTTCCGCTTATCGCATCGGTTGTCGGTAGGGCCCGTTCCATCCAAGGCAACCTTATCATGGCCGTCAGTTCTGTCGAAGAAAGTCCCTGTGTCCCCGTGTTCCAACTGCGTCACAATCTACCTCTTATTTCAAGTACTGTCCCTTCGAAGTGCTGCATGTCTCTCCAACATGTTGTTGCAGCTGCTTCATAGCAATCTAAACACATATCAATCTTAACACGCTTGCGGATGTTCGCGTTGCACAGATCGACATGCTTCTCTCTGGCAACTCTTCCTATCTCCTCGGACCCGTTCGCATTTTACTGAGGGTTCGGGTGATGGTGGCTCAGATCGGTTCAAATAACGTGGCTCGGAGGGTTCAGAGAGCCTGTATCTCTAGTCGGTCTTCTCCTCCAGATGGCAGCCTGTCCTTGACGTAAGGGGTCACAGAGCCATTAGTCTCGAGTTTAGCTGGGTCTTGGTGCTGAGGTGTAGGTCGCAACACTTGCAGACCTGGCATTTCCCTTGCATCCCAGATCATTCCGTTGAACCTCATGCTCAGACCCTCCGATAGGCGTTGTGCGCTCCACCTACACCTTTGTTCGCTACTTGCGCCTAAGCACCTGGCCTTCGAGTTCTACCCCAAAGCTCCCTCGGTCTGTTTAAAGCCCATGCACAGTCACACTTCAAGCCGTTCTCCTCAACTATAATATGCCATCAAGCACCGATCGAAGGAATCTGGTTGCATCCCCACAAGGCAACTTTTGCCTCCTGAACGGCGACGGGCGGTTGCGTTGCACAGAGATGTTCGAGCAGATGATGAACCAGTCCATTTCTTTGTTGCTCGCTAATCGTGGCTTGTCACCAACTTTACTGTTGTGCGGCAGATTCGGTAAGAGACGAGAGGAGGTACGAGTCTCCTCTTGGTAGCAAATCTTGACTTAAATTTTTGAGAGGATGACAACAGAACATCGAAACCTGGCACACGTCAAGTTGGTGTCTCATCTACACTTCCCGATTCCCTTCTCGTACTTGAACATTCCATGGTCTTCTGCATTTGATCGTGCTAATAGCGACATGTGCGGTGCTCACCACAGAGGGATCGGTCACTTTATGGATGGGTTAGAGTCGCATTCCGCGCTTCTATATTCCCGAATAGGCAACAACTTGCTCAAAATTTAGAGATGAATCTTTCAACCGTCCCTTCGCCCAGAACACAACGACAACATTTGCAAGTCCAGAACGTGCCCGACTCCTCGTCCGTCCAGAATCCAGATCGACCATTTCGAAAAATTTCATCCTCTCGCACCCCCCAACAAAATAGGCAACTCCTCCCAGCCCGCCTCCTTCAAACAACGTCAACACACGCATCATCGTCGATGCCAACCCGCCACCCAACCCGTAACTTCCCCCTCGACGCCCACGTTCCTGCACCGAAGAACTCAAGAGCTCTCTCCGCGCACCCGCGCTCGCGTCGAGGCAGGGCTGCCATGCGACAGACGGAAGCGTGGAAGCACGGGAGGGCGGGGCGACGTTGATCGTCGGACAGCGTTGCCCGACGCAAGGCGAGGCAAGAAGGTTGCTGTTGTAGGGCGGCAAAAACTCTGTCAGATTCTGCGCGCTGGCAACGTGGGAAGATGCGTGGGCGAAGCTTGTAACGTAGGGCGACTAGAGGCGGGGGAGCTTCTGAGGCCTGAGATGGGCGTTGATGGGCGTTGGTCGGGCAGGGCGGGGCTACAGGGCTGCAAAATCTCTGAAAGTTTAAGTAGAGGTGGAAACGTGGAAGGACGCATGGGAGGAGTTTCGCGCGGCGGAATGGAGCTGGGTGGGAGGTGAGGTTGCACGTTGTTGACGAGAAGAAGTCGGGAGTATGGAGGTACGTAGCGGTGGTCTCGAACTTGAATCCTTGTTTGGAGATCAGAAACGGGGTCGGCTTTTGAAGGTACGTAGTTATGTACTTGGTACTTTTTGAAGTAGGTTTGGGTGTTGCGAGAAAGGATAGGAGTGTTTTTGCTTTTCGGTCAAGAGATGAGTCGTTTGGGCTGTTGGACAGGCAGGTGTGACGTCGATTCGAAGCGTGGTGACCAGATACCTTAGGTTTTGTGCACGACTAGGCTGCTGTGTTTCATCGAGACGGATGCTTTGCACGTGAAATGCAGATTCTAGGTCGTTCTCTTCATCAGTGAACGCATACTCGCCCGCCGAGTCATGAAGCGCAACGAGGGGGAAGGAACGACGCGACCGGGTAGGCGTCGGAGCGCAGTACAACAGGTACTCCCTCCTACCGCTACACATCACCGTAGCTACTTTGCCCTCGCCCTCTTGATCATGAGGATCATGAGAATGAGCACTACCTACCGGGTGCCCCGACAACGACAAACGTTCCGCCGCACACACCAACCGTCAAGCCACAGCGCCCTCCGATGCCGTGCATGCGTCGACATTCGAAAATCGCATCTTGTTCAAACCCCGTCTGGATCCCCCAGGAGCCCGGCGCACCCCACGGAGACACACATAAACTGTACTGCACTGTACTTCGTGCATATACATACATCAGGAGCGTCGGCCCGCCGGAGCTCTCACGAACAAAAGTAGCGCGAACAGACGCGACACTTCTCCGGCGAGCCTCCGGAGGTGCAGAGACACGGAGGTACAGATTCGTGGAGTACTTGGGGAAAGCACAGGAAAGCGTCTCCGTAGCCCCCGGATTTCCCTACGCGACCGGCGGCATGAGGTGCTCCGGGGGGCGGTGAAGAGGCGCTCGCAGGTTTCCGGCGGGACGTTGCGCGCCAGCCGCTGCGAGCGGAAAAACGAGCGTCAGTCCGCCTTTCAGCCCACCCTGGAGTCCGAGCGGGGGATACGTCGCTCGTCCGACGCGATGCGCAGCACTTCACGGCGAGGCGGTCAGACGCCGCGCATCGGGTCTCGCGCTGCCCGGAAGCGGGACGACGGAGCGAGTGAGGGTGCAACACGGCACCCACACTCACGCCCACGCTCTCACCGCACACCGACCCGACGACGCGGGCGGGGACAAAGAAGCAACAACATCTCGTGTCAAACAACAAAGCACGCGCGACGGCCGCGGTACCCCGGGTTTTCAGAAGAAAAAAGCCGGAGGGCGGAGACAGACAGCGTCATGACACCCCCACACCCTCGGCACCTCGTCACTCGTCTCCCCCTCCACGCCCCCAAGCGCCCCCCCCCCCCCCCCAACAATCATGCCTCCACAGTGGAGGGAATCAGAAAATGCAAGCGAGACCACCGGAACAAAGCAATCCTGCTTCACCCGCGCCCCAAGCCCAGACAATAATCTCCCCCTTCCCCCCCTTTCCAACCTCGGCGCCCGAACCAAGGCAGCCCAAGACGGACTCAAGTCGATTCGGCCGCAATAATAAAGTATATCAATGCAATGTAAAAGAGGTATACAGGCTGTAGGTACCTCGGCCGGAAGCGCTCCGGCGGCGCCCACGGCTCAAAGGCCCGCCCTGTGTCGGCTGTGCGTGTGTGTGTGGGCCGCCGCCTCGTCGCGAAACAGAAGAAATAATAGGTAAAGTGTATGCCCACCGCCGGGGTAGGTACCCATTTACCCACCCCTCACCCGCGCTGCCGACAGTTCGCCCCGTGCCCCGATTTCATGTGCGTTGCTCCGGGATTCCTCCACCCCGCCTCTCTCTCGGGTGAAAGCGTGGGTTTGCACGAGTCGCGCATCGCGTGTCGGTGAAGAAGCAGCGAGAGAAGCAGCAATAATAATAATAAGTATCACGGCGCCGCCGGATTGTCGTGTAGCAACGAATACTGGATCTCCCGTCAGCCCAGCCTTGCGTCCCAACGACGATTGTCTACATACGACAGTATACGACGTGTTGCGCCCCCGCTCCCACCGCCGCACCCTTTGTTTTTGTCAGCTGCCTTGCTGGATGAGATTATTGGATTCGGGCATCGGGCTTTCATCAGGCTGAGGTTGCAGTGCGGCGTCGACGTGTCATCTGTTTGCCTCTTCTCGGCGGCCTGACCGACTGATTCCCTGACCGACCGTTCGTCGCCCCTTGTTTGCCGTCGGCTGATCTGGAGAGGTCATCGATCTTTCTGGGGCTTGTTATTTACCTGTCGGGCCCGCCACTCTGCTTGTCTCCGGGATTTGGTTCTGCTACACAACCACATCAACGACCTGGGCTTTTACCTCTCTATCGACCGCCGACCTGACCTAACGGCTTCTCACCAACACCAAACATCACCAACAATGCCCACCGCCACCATGTCCTCACCAACGACCCACCGCGCCTCGACCCCGACCACCTCACCAGCGGCCTCGACCACCACCTCACGCTCCTCCTCCGTCTCACGCCCCACGGCCACATCCCCCCTCAGCATCTCCCTCGCCACCTCCACCAAAACCACCACCTCGACCACCCACCTCACCTCCCCGACACGCCACTCCTCCTGCGCCTGCCCCTCCTGGCCCACCACGGCTTTCACCCTCGACCGATCCGCGCGCTTGTCCAGCACCACGCGTCCCAGCGCCTACATCAGCGACTCAGACCTGTTCGGCGGCAGCGACGACGACGACGCGTATCTGAGCGAGCCGCCCGAGCCGCCGCGCAGCGCTGAGGCGTGGATGGTGGCCAGGCCGCTGTTGCCACCTGTTACTGGGGGTAGGGGCACGAGGAGGGGGAGTGGGTGATGGGGGATGGGGAGAGTGATGGTGAGGGATGATGCGCTGTGATGGTGAGTTTGCTCCACGCTTCTTCCCGACTAGAGGCGGACGGCAACTAACGTGCGTCCGCAGCCTTCATCCCACGACTTCATTACTACGACAGGCAAACCACTTTGGCCAGCGTGTCAGCTCAGCACCAACACGAAGCAAGAAGCACATCCCAAAGCTTCCCCATCGTCGCACCAACACCCCGCGTCCGCGCACCTCGCCGACCTGGGCCCTGATCCCCATCGAGCCACGCGACAAGCAGCTCCCGCAGGAGCCACGGCAGGAACGACACAGGCACTCAGCTACGGCGCCGTCACGCGGGTGCCTTGCAGCAGCGACGGCGGCCACGACGTGGGCCCATGGCCACCGCAGCGCGCCACCGCAACGGGCTCGACGTCTGACTGGCTCTCCGCGAGAGCCTGGCGGCCGCTCGTGTGCGGCCAGCAGATCATGCGGCGGTGGTGTCACCGGCCACATGTGCTTGGGGCGTCCCGGTCGGTCCAGAGTGGGTTGGGCCTGCGCGCTGCGGCCGCTTGGGAAGGAAAGGGTTGCTATTGACGCCGTGGCGAATGCGGGCGGACGGGCTGGCGCCGCTGTCGGTGAACGGCGTGCCTGGCGTTCCTGGCGGTTGGGCGCAAAAAGACGGTCGCAGGACCAGCGACCCGACCGGGGAATTTCGAGTCGTTCGAACGTCCGAAGATGCGGACACGGACAATGTGGTCGCACTTGGGGCGGCGGAAACGATAATGTTCTGCATGCACGCACCGCATCGCATGCAGGGATGCGCCGGCAGCGGCAGGGGGGGGGGGAGGAATTGAGGGCCGGCGAGGCAAGCGATTGGTGGAGATGGGGATGTGAAGAGAGAAAGAAGGCTAGGGAGGGGAAGGAAGGGAAGGAAGGAGAAAGTGCCGAAAGCGCGCGGGCGCCGAGCCGACCGCGTCGGGACTGGCGCTTGCACGCGAGGACCTGTTTGGGCGACGCGATCCTATATCACACACGTTGGGCGATCGGCGTCGCGCTGGTCCGTTGGTAGCGACGTCGCTGTCACACTCGATCCAACAGCGTGTTTGTACACAATGCAGTACGTTCACACCATCCCGAACACTACTTTCCCCCCATCGTCACGTCACGTCACATGCCGCATCATCCCATCTCCCCCCGTCCCATGAAGAAGAAGAAGAGGAAAACGTCGCTCCAAGTGGACGACTGACTACGGCCTCTGCCTCTTCCCCCCTCCCCCGTCTCTCCCCCAAAGCAGCCAGTATGCAACTCGCGCACACCCCGCTTATCCCGCCCGGCGCGCGGGCGCAAAAACGCCACCGCGAAGCACGGCAGACGCGCGCGTTGCCAGTGGGGGGAGTGGTGTATGCAGGCACTCTACGCAGGCACACGTCTTTCGCGGGACAGGGGGCACGGCGTTTCGCATGATTATGGGTAGGGGTGGGGGGGGGGGGGGGGGGGTTGTGATACCTGAGATGCGGGCGGAGAGAGGGGGTGCATGGCAGCAGATGGGGATGCGGGTGGGTGAGGGTGAGGGAGTTTTGCGCTGGCGGGATCACGAGATGAGGCGTCGTCGCTGATGGTTGTTCCGGGCGGGTGGGAGGCGGTGTGGTGTGGTGTGGTGTTGGGGTTTCACGGGTGGGTGGGCGGACACGAGGGACGGTCGGCGGGGGGAGGCCTGGAGGGCGAGGAGGGGTTATTGGGAGAGTGGTGCCTGGGGAGGGAGGGGGTGGTGATTCATGGCGGGGCGGTGGGGAGGGGGCGGGGCGTCTCGTGGGTGGGTTGACAGGTGATGGGGCATGACTCCCGTCGCGATGACGGCGGGAAGAAGCCATGGAAAAGGCGGTGAGGTGGCAGCCACGAGGGGCGAGTATTTGGGTACCTATCGAAGTACCTAGTGAGGCGAACGGCGAGGCCGCTTGATCGTGAGCCTCGTCGAGTCGTCGAGTCTCGTGGGGGGCGTGGGAGAGATGCGAGAGATGCGAGAGAGGCGAGAGAGGCGAGAGAGGCGGAGGCTTTGGGAGGTGACGGGATGGGAGGCGAGGCCCGCAAGCGCCGGCGCGTGTGATGTGGCGCGTCGCTCTTGGCCAATCAGCGCACTGGAACGGCCCGGAGCATGGCACAGTAGGGAAAATGCTAAAGACAGGTTGGTTGGCACTTCGACTTCATCCACGCCCGCCAAAGTCTCCGTCCGCATATGCCGTTTCTTGCTTTTCGGTATATCACGCGTATCGTGATTTGAGGGCACTTTTGGTATGGACAAGTGGGGCTCAAAGGACACCGAGAGCGATTGACAATCATCCAGCAACTTTGTTAATCATCTCACTTCGTCGCCGAACGACAAGTGATTTTGTGGAAGTGGCATGGTCGGCTCGCTGGGGCGACAGGTATTTTACCTTGTGATCTGATCATCTCCCCCCGGTAGCCGAGACCGCACAGACCCTGGACCTGTGATTGGGGGGGCTTTTGGCACGCAACCCGGGACGTTCGACCTCGTCTCTAGTCTGTCCCCAGCCCAGCGCGAAGGCCCCCACTCAGACCCCCCCCTCTCTCGCCGCTCGCCCCAGGCCTCGCGTTGGGCCGCCGTGGATGAGCGGTCGGGCCCTCAGTCGCCAATACCACCGCAGAAGTACCCGGGTCGACGCGGTATTGGGTACTGGCGCAATCACCACCGTCGAAAGCTTGGGGCTCTGCGACCCCGTGCGTCACTCTCCGCGCTGTCCCCCGTCCTCCGCCCTCCGCCGTCGTGTGTTAGCCGCCGGCCTGTGATTTGCGCGCGCCGCTGATTACGTCGAGGCCCTCTACCCCCGACCCTCGCTGTCGCCCTTCTTCTCTTCTTTCCGCCGTCGTCCTGCTTTGTCGCCCTGTTGCTGCTGTTGCTGTTACTGCTACCTCCTACTGTTGCTGTGACCGACCGCAACGACAACTTACAGCAGTACCTCTTTCCGCACCCTTCTGTCCGCCTGCATCCCCCTCGAGACGCCACCCCGCCCCGCACTGGCAGCTCGTACCTGAAGTCCCCGCCCGCCACCACCGCACGCACCCGCCTGGCCAGCTTCCTCCCTCCCCCCCTCCCCCCCCAGCCCGCAGCGGCTGCATGCATGTTGTGTTGCCAACCGCCCACTGTGTCGTCCATTGGCAGACGCGGGGTCGAAGCGCACACTTGCCAGGCCTCGTCCATGGGCTGCCATTCACGCCGCACACCGTGCGACTTTGCATACCCGGCGCGCTATTGAACTAGCCGGCCTCGAGCAGAGCGTCTGCGAGCTCTCAGGTATACCTGCCCTCTTTCCGTTTCATCTGCTGGCGCTGCTATTTCCGGCTTCCACCCAACCTCCTCCCCCGTCCCCCTCCCCGCCGTCGCCTCCGAGTCCGACCCGCGCGCCTCACACCGTGCCCCCCATTCGTCATGCCATTCGCGCCAGGCAGCGACTGACCGCCGCAACCATGAGCACAGGCCTGCGCAACACCATGTCCTCGGGGCGAGCGTCGCGCGACCGCTCGCGGTCCACGGCCTCGCAGTCGCAGCACTCCCAACGCTCTCACCACTCTCAGCGCTCGTTGCGCTCCGGCTCCGGCCCCGGCGTGCGCCACACCCCGCCGCCCACGACCTTGACTCCCGAGAACAGCGACGCCACCCTCGAGCCCTGCGCCGCCACTGCTTCGTTCCTCCTCTACGCCCAGCGCGACGTTGTCCTCGTCCTGCACCACGACACCCTCGCCATTGAGCGCCGCTTCACCCTGCACCGCGAGGACGTGCGCTGGATCTCCGTCGACAACGTCAGCGAGCGCGGTTTTGGCCGACTGGCAGTCAGCTACGATGCCGGCAATACGGCGATCGTTTGGGACATTTTTACTGGGGGCGAGGTTGCGCGCTTCTCCGCGTACGAGACGATGCAGGTGGCGGCTTTTATGCGGAATGGGAACATTGCTTTTGGTGAGTGGGGTCTTTCTCGGAGGGACGGAGGAGAATTGGAGTGCTGATCGTGGGGGGGATTTGCAGGTAACGAGCATGGGAATATCGTCCTGTTCGAGCCGTCGACGTCGGAACACATTTCCGCGCGAACGATTTACGATGCAATCACGGCGATTGCGCCCTCGGCTGATTGCAGCACCTTTGCCATTGGGTATGTCTTGGGTCGGGGAGTTGGTTGGAATGGCGCCCGTCTGACTTGTCTAGGTACACCAATGGCTCCATCTTGATTGCCACCCTCCGACCCTCTTTCACCATCCTCCACACATTGACGACTACCCGAGCCCCTTCAAGAATCATGGGTCTGGCGTGGCATGGATCTTCATCGAAACAGAAGACGGACATGCTTGCGACGCAGACGATGGACGGCGACTTGCGGGTGTGGAGTGTGCCGAAGCCGCCACATCAAGATGCGCCGAATATCATCAGAGTCTTGCAGAGGGCGGAAATCCAACATCCCGGGCCTTGCTGGTTTGCATGGTCGAAGAATGGTCGCATTGTGCAGCATGCGGAAGGGTGAGTTTAGGCGAATCCAAACGTGCTTGGGATTTGATCGCTGATTGGAATCTAGCGAAACACGCTCGTGGGATGTGCGCACCAAGAAAGTGTCTTGGGAGGTCATTCCAACCGCCGAGGGCGTGACCGGCGTGGCCGCATACGGGCCGTCCGCTACGTTGTTCACGCTCAACCGCAACCACTCCGTCCGCCAATACGACATTGCCCCCAGCAGCGTCCCTGCGCAGGTGGCGAGCGTCCAGCATGTGCCGGCCAACACGCCACCAACGCCTCCGACAAACCTGGAGGAGATCCGTCCACAGCCCTCCGAAGGCGAGCGATTGCACCCCCAACTCACAGATACCGAAGAAAGCAGCGCAGACGAAGGGGGCACGATGTCACCTCTTCAGAAGATTGCAAAAGAAATGGACTCGCTCGACGCCCTCGAAGACGAAATCCGCGACAAAGTCACCCCTCTCAGTCCCACTTCCAGCCGAGCCTCCTCCGCCAGCTCGAGGTCATCAGGGGCGCGTCAACGATCACGACGATACTTGTACGACCGCCCCGGCTCCTCGCGCGCCTCATCCACGAGCGGCTACAACGGGACGGAGTTTTCTCTCGGCACCCCGCCACTCAAGAAATCCCACGACAGCATCTCGATCCAGTCCGCGTCTTCGTACGCCCCGCACGCTCGCAGCCGGAACTCGAATCTGCGAAAGGAAGTCCTGCGAAGTCCCGAGGAGGCGCAGACGAACGCGAACATGGACCTATTCCCCCACACGCGTGCGCGATTGCGTGAGGTCCCTTTCCGCACGCCCCACTACGGCAGCACGACTCGCACGGCGGAGTTGCTGCAGCGTGAGATGCTCAGCACGGTCTTCGGATGGAACGATACTGCGCGCGCATTGATTCGCGACGAGATGCAGCGGCAGAAGCCGGGGTCGGCCAGCAGCGTGCTCCTGGCGAAGTGGCTGGGCGATATTGCGGCCGACAATATGGCCTCAATGGTAGGCTCTGAAACCATGACTTCGTCCGACTGGATGCTGCTCGCGCTGAGCTCGATCGGGACCGACTCGCAGAAGAAGGTCGGCGAGGCGTTCGTGCAGCGGCTGCTGGAGAAGGGCGACGTGCATCCTGCTGTGGCGATATTGCTCGGGCTCGGCGAGAACCACGACGCGATTGAAGTCTACGTCTCGCAGCACTACTGGATGGAGGCATGTCTGCTAACCTGCCTGACGAGCCCGTCCGACTGGCAAAGGATATCGTTTTTGATCCGCAAATGGGGCGAGGCAGCCGTTCAGCAGGGACAGGCGGAGCTCGCAGTGAGGTGTTTCTCCTGCACCAGCATCGAGACGTCGGAGCCTTGGTTCTCGCCTCGTGCCCAGGATGCCGTGTATGCCGCGCAGCAGGAGCGCTTCATGCAGCCCATGAGCCCCGAGGAAATGAACAGCCCGCCACTTTCGCCGCCTTCGCGACACGGCTCCGAGAGGCTTGCCGCGAAAAATGCGTCTCTCAAGCTAATCACTAATTTCGGGGATAAAGGTGCGCCGTTGCAGAATGACGCGAACGCTACCCCGATGCAGGCGGCGGGCTTCACGCCTATTGCCCAGACCGCGCTCTCGCCTGGGGGTGCAGGGAGTGACTGGCCTAGAATGCGGAACGTGCGTGATCCCTCTTCTGCGAGGACTGCCACGCCGGGAGGGTACACCAGGAAGAAACGATTGCCTTCGAGAAGTGACATCGAGCGTGCGAAGCGAGAGGCGGCCAATATGGCTACTCCCGAGACCGCGACACGCGAGCAGGGTCCATTCAAGAGTATGCCCACCCCCTCTACCGCGCTCAAGGCCACCACCTTCCCGGACGAGCGATTTGCACCATCGCAAGACTCGAACCCAGACAACCACCTCCCCTCCCCGGCCCAGGGCGTTTTCCACCGCCTGCGCGAACAATCCGGCTCCCGCACCGGCCACCGGCGCCCCCAAGCCGAAGGCCTCGCCGTCGAAGTCCACGACACCCGCTACGCCGACACGCTCTCCCCGGACCCCAGCACCGGCGCGTCAGCGTCGCAGAACAGCGCCAAATCCCTCCCGGCCGGCACCAGCCCACTGCCCACCGGCGGCAGCGCCTGGAGCAAAGGCCGCGCCGTCGACGAGTACATCAGCAGCGTCGACCTCGCGCGCGAGCAAGCCCGCGAAGCGCGTGGCAAATCCCGCCGCCGCAACGAGAGCAGACCGCGCGACCAGAGCAGAGCCGGTCGCGGCGCCAGCCGCCCCCGCGAACCCTCTGCCAGTCGCGAGCGCAACACGCCGCGCTACATCAAGCCCGCCAAGCGCTCGCCCTCGTCGCCAGTGCCCATGTCACCTGAGGAAATCGCGCAGGCCAGCCAGCAGGCCAGTGGCGGCGCTGAGCCCGCGACCACGGACGACGAAAGCTTCTACAAACTCGCGTCACCCGTGAGCTCGCAGCGGTCGCGAAATTTCAGCGCCTTCGACGCGCAGCCGCGCGCGTCGCAAGAGGGCCGCCCGTCAATGGACGACCCACAGCCGCCACCGCCGCCGCCGCCGCCGAAAGCGCGCTCGCGCGCCGCGAGCAGGCAATTGACTGTTGAGTCCGCCGAGAGGGGCGGCGATGACGGACGCGGGCGCACCGACGGGCGCAAAGAGTTCACGCTGGGGCGCTCCACCTCTTCACCAGCCTCGCCGCTGCCGAGACTGGGCGATGCGCAGATGACGCTCGAGCCTGAGCACTTCAACCGCGTCGACGACCGCGTCGGACGTCGCGCGCCGAGTCGCTCGCGGGACTTGCAGTCGCGTCGTGCGGCCAGCAGGCCAGGGCGCGATAGGTCTACGGGTCGCACGCCGGGCGCTATCAGAGAGGACGAGGTGCTCGATGTGTCGCCCGACAAGGACGAGTTCGCCGACGACAATGTGTCCGAATCGTCCGTGTCTGCGAGCGCGCCGGGAGCCACACGGAGGCCGCGGCCCAGGGGTATGAGCCGCAAGGAGTTGGCCGCCAAGGAGCTGGAGGAGCGCAGGATGTCGCTCGCGAGGCGCCCTTCCGCCCCTTCGATTCCAATGCCGGGTCATTTCAACGGCGGCATGAGGCCGCCGCTCGGACCGCGGTCCAACACCGATCTCTCTGCCAGCCCATCCTCGCACTCGCCGCCCTACACGCGCAGCCACACCGCCGACCCAGAATCGATGTCGCGCAACGGCCGCACGACGGGTACCTCGACGACTTCGGCGCCCATCGGCCTCCCGGCAACACCTCGTGCCATGCGTCACCCGCGCTACATGAACACCGACCACGAGCGCGACGCCGTGCCGCCCGTCCCCGACATGCCCGACAATGCGAGCCAGCTGTCGTCGCTCGGCAGCTCGCTCACGCAGACCACGGAGTCCGAGCTCAGCCAGGCGTCGTCCGGGGTATCATCCATGCCTCGCCCCGAGGAAGAGAACGACGAGGACGCCATCGGCCCCCTACTGCCGTCGACGGTGTTTGGACAAAAGGGCCCCCAGGCGCCGCCGGAGCGGTCCATGTCCGCGCCCATGGAGAAGGTGCAGGTGGGTGTGCACCCGGCGTACAAGCCCCATCTGCCGCAATCGAACCGCCGCAAGTCGCACGTGCGTAAGATCTCACCGCCCGAGGTGCCGCAGGGGCAGGGGTCGAGTCACCATGCAAACGTGCCGAGCATAGATGAAGCGCTCTCCGGTCCCGGCGGCGGCGAGCACAACCACCATCAGAACATCGTTGTCGTCCCGGAGCAGCAAGAGGCCCCGCCGCCCATGCTCCCTGAGCTTCAGCACCTCGCAGGTCCGCCGCCACCGCCGCCTCCCCCGACCATGTACAGCCAGCAGCAGCACCGGCAAACGCCCTCCGGCACCAACCACTCCGGCGTAATCAACATCGCCATCGCCGACGACCCGCCCAACCCTTCCGACGTCCCCACCTCCCTCCCGGAAGCCACCTACCCGCAAAAGCTCGAGCGCGCCATCACCGCCTCTCCCTCCGTCGCCCGCCGCGGCTCCACCTCTGTCTCCGAAAGCCTAGGATCCCGCTGGCGCGGCTTCGGCGACAAAATGCGCTCGGGCTCACGCTCGCGCGCCAAATCCCCCGCCGCGCACCACCAACCCCAACAGCAACAGGACGGCAGCGCAGCGCAGCAGCACAGCGGCATCGGCCGCCCCTCACCCTACGAGACGGTTCTCCCGCCCTTCCCCGGCCACGGCCAGGGTATGAGCACGACCACGGGGCCCCCGCCCGGCCACGGCCACAGCCACTCCCTCTCACACTCGCACCGTCGCACGCCCTCAGCCACCCTCGCGCGTGCCAAATCCCCCTACGAACAAGCCATGGCCGACAACAACACACCCTCCCACCACCACCAGTCCAAAACCTCCCAGCACAGCAACAACGCCATCCCGCCCCCACCCCCCCCGCCCCCTGCCCCGCCTGGCCCGGGGTACGACGGCACCAGGATCACGGAGACGGCCATCCCGCCCTCGTCGCTGCCGCCGAGCCGGAGCGCGAGTGCCATGGGCGGGTTCGGCGGGTATCGGAACCCGAAGGAGATCCGCGCGAATATGCCGCCGGAGGCGCTGCAGAATGGGGTGGGGATGGGGGGGTTTCTTTAGGGTGTGCGTGTGAAAGGGAGGGGGAAGGGGAGGATCGGAGGGGGACTGTGGATGGACGGGAGTGGGGGGGGGGAGCGGTCTTTTTCCACAACTTCGACAGTACGCCTCTGGAAGGAATTTTTGGGGACGCGGATTTGGGGATGCATGGGCGTTTTTTGGTGGGGTCGTGGTTTGTTTTGCTTCGCTTATGGTTTCATCGAGTCGATGACGAGATGGGTGATTGTGGTTGTGGACTGGATACGGCGGGGAAGAGCTGGACGGGAACCTGGGATGGATACATATTGCCTTTTTTTTCTTTCTCCCTATTTTCCGCGAGTCTATCGTTAGCGTTGGCTTTCTGCTGTTTTTTTTTTTGGCCATACTTTTGGAGCCCATGTTTTGGCGGAGCTCATTTTCTCTTCTTGGAGACGGATCATCGGGTGTGAGCTGGGGATTTGGTGTCGGGAGAGCGCTGAGCGTGAGCGTGGAGTTGTGAGGTTGCATCTAGTGGCTGGCCGATTGCTTGCTTCCGGTGGCTCGAAGATGGCAGCCGCTCGGCTTGGCTACTGAGATGTGGTTCTTTGGCTTCTTCCCTTCCGGCTACTCGTTCGTGCGTTTTCGTTCTTTCGGAGATTGTCGTTGCGCTGTGTGTTGGGCTGGGGAGGGGATGGGCTTCGCGGCTGGAGAAAAGGAGGGAGGGAGGGAGGGAATGAAGGGGTGTACATACTCAGGCAATATTGGACGATATACGGCCCTGATGCGTCTTTCGTTTGCTTGCGAAGATGCGTAGAGAGCCGGAAAATATTGCGGGCTCATCAGCTCTATGCGCGTGTATGCTTGGTCATCGTCTTGAAGATCGGCTCGAGCAGAGGCCACGGCGCTCGAGGTCATGGACGCGAAAGCTTTGTCCGTGAAACGTCAATACCGCAGCAGATCGATTTCACCGTACACCTAGGCATGCCAGCCCTGACGTGCGTGTCACTCAGCCCTACGCATTTCCACAAGGCAGGAGGAACGGGAGGCCCGGGACGCGGCCCGCTCAAAGCAGAGCCGGCTAACCCGATTGGGATTAGAGCCGCAAGCTGCACTACTGTAGCTTGCGGGCAAACCACGCGCAACGAAGCGACTTGCCGTGTCGATTTCTTGCGCCGCGAACCAGAATCACACCCACCTTCACTCTCTCACTCCGACCACGACCTTGGGCCCGAGCCTTCATCATGACGAGCGTCGACGAGCTCTTCAAGAAACCCCACCTCCCCTCGGGCTCCTTCAAGCGCAAATTCGAAGCCCCCGACCCGGAGCAAGCATACAAATCCACCAAGCTCTCCAGCACCGGCTCACCCAACGGCACACACGCCCATGGCGCAACAGCAGAAGACGCCGAAAACGACGCCGAAAATGACGACGACGACGACATCGAAGCCGGTCCCGCCCTCCCCCCAGACGAAGACGAAGACGACGACGCCTCGGGCCGCTTCTTCGGCGGCGGCGTGACGAAAAACACCGCCGACGCGCTCGACTACCTCGACGCACAGGATGGCGAGGACTTGTTGAAAGCCGGGGTCATTGACGCGGCATGGCTGCGGCGGCAGACGACGTCGTTCGAGAAGAAGGTGCAGCGCAACGCGGCGCAGCGCGCGCGCTACGCGGCCGAGCCGGAGAAGTTCATGGCCAGCGAGGCGGAATTGGACGCTGAGGTTAAGAGATGGAGTTTGCTGAGCGAGCACGCGGAGTTGTATGAGGAGTTGGCGCGGAGTGGGGGAGTGGGGTTGCTGGTGGGGTTGCTGGCGCATGAGAATGCGGATGTGGCGATTGGGGTGGTGGAGATTGTGGCGGAGCTGCTGGATGAGGATGTGGAGGCGGAGCAGCGGGATTGGGATGTTCTGGTCGAAGCGTTGTTGGAGGCGGATTTGTTGGAGTTGTTGATGAGTAATTTGAGACGGCTGGATGAAGGAGAGGAGGGGGATCGGAGTGGGGTTTATTACAGCTTGGGGGTGTTGGAGGGGTTGGCGGGACAGCAGGCGGTGGCGGAGAGGATTGGGCGGAAGGAGGTGTTGTTGTGGCTTTGCAATCGGATGAAGGCGGCGGAGAAGCCGGTGGGGCAGAACAAGCAGTATGCTGCTGAGGTCCTGCAGGTGCTTTTGCAGTCATCGCCGATGTTGCGGAGACGACTGGCGACGGAGCTCGACGGGGTGGATTTGTTTCTTCAACTCATCTCAGCTTACCGGAAACGGGACCCTGCGAAAGAAAGCCAGGAGGAGGAATGGGCGGAGAACATCTTCGATGCATTGACGTGCGTGGTGGATGAGCCGGAAGGGAAGGACAAATTCGTCGAAGCCGAGGGTGTCGAGCTCTGCCTCATCATGCTGAAGGAGGGAAGCTTCTCAAAGGTTCGCGCATTACGCCTCCTGGACCACGCAGCTGGCGGCCAGGGCGCGGCAGCCTCCTCTGTGTGCGAGAAGATTGTGGATTCAGCGGGGCTCAAGACGATTTTCAGCGCGTTTATGAAGCCCAAAGTGGACGGCACCACCATCGAACACCTGCTCGGCATCTTCTCTTCTCTTTTGCGACTGCTGCCCGGCGAGTCTGCTGCGCGGATACGAACGCTCGCGAAATTCACGGAGAAGGACTACGCCAAGATCGCGCGGCTTGTGCAGGTGCGCAGAGACTATGCGCGCAAGGTCGCGGCTGTGGACGAGGAGGTTGCACTCGAGAAGAAGATGCTGGATCAGGGGGAACAGGAGGAGAGGGCGGGGGAGTGGTTCTCGCGACGGCTGGATGGGGGGCTATTCTGCTTGCAGACCGCGGACGTGGTCCTAGCATGGCTCGTGGCCGAGGACGCGAAGGTAAAGGACTTCCTCGTGGGCGAGCTGCATGGACAACAAGATCTGGCCAAGGTCAAGGACTCGTTGCGAGAGCAAATGGAGGGGCTTGAGGACGGGGTGGCAGAGGAACGGGACACGAAGGAGATGTTGAATACGCTGAGCAGCTTTGTGGATCCGTGATCCTTCAATGAATCAAACGAGGATCTGAACCCATGTGCATACCTCCTGCGAATCCTGTCGCCCGTGGGCCTTTAAAGTGGCAGTGAAGTCCGCCGCGTAAACCTCGGCACGACGCGAAGTACTCATCATCCATCGCGTCCTCCATCTTCTGCTTCCCTCACGCCAAAACTCGACTCGTCTAAAACTCTCACATTATCCTTTCCCCCACGTAATGGACGTCCCCCCCGCCTCTCCCCTCGTCTCTTCACCCTACTTGCAATCCCTTCTGGTACGCCCTCAATCTTCACTGCGACAGCTCCGTCGCATCCAACATTGACTGGGACCTCTAGGCAGGCGCCGTCGCCGGCACCACCGTAGACACCTCTCTCTACCCCCTCGACACTCTCAAGACCCGCCTCCAATCTTCCGCCGGCTTCCGCGCATCAGGAGGGTTTCGTGGCGTCTACCAAGGACTCGGCTCGGCGGTCGTCGGGTCTGCGCCCGGCGCAGCGCTGTTCTTCGTCACCTACGAGGGCGTCAAAAGGAGCTTTGCAGCCGCAAAGGATCGGGAGGGGCGGAGCCAAGCGCGGTTCGGCGATGCCGGCGCACATATGCTGGCAGCCAGTCTGGGGGAGGTGGCGGCGTGCGCTGTGAGGGTGCCGACGGAGGTGGTCAAGCAGAGGGCGCAGGCTGGGCAGTACAAGGGGAGTATGGAGGCTCTCAAGGGGATTCTGCGACTCGGGGGATCGCATGGCTTTGCGCATATGTGGAAAGAGCTGTACAGAGGGTGGACGGTCACGGTCGTGAGAGAGGTTCCCTTCACGGTGATTCAGTTCCCGCTTTGGGAGGGTATGAAGGGGTGGGCCTCGCGACGAAGGGAAGGGACGTCTGGCAAGAAGGGAGAAGTCACTGCGGTCGAGAGCGCGGTTTTCGGGAGCGTGTCCGGAGCTGTCGCGGCGGGCTTGACGACGCCGCTCGACGTGCTCAAGACGAGGCTGATGCTGGCGAAGCAGCGCGTGAGCATGGGGGGAGTCGCGAAGAACATTTGGAAAGAAGAGGGCTCGAGAGCCTTCTTCAGTGGCTTGGGGCCGAGGACGATGTGGATCAGTATTGGCGGGGCGGTGTTCTTGGGGAGCTATCAATGGGCCAGCAATTTGCTTGGAGGTGTATAGACGAGTAAGTGGATTTTCCCATTCAGCATGAGTTGCTAACGCGCAGTGCGGCGTTCATCCTTCTACTTCAGCCCATGTCAGGACAGAATGCGAGTTTGGCGAGGGCTCGAGGACAGGTAAAGCGAGTCGACTGCCGAACAGCCCCGCTTTGACTGGGTGATCGCCACATGGCTTGACTGCGGTAAGAATGCGGCTAAAAACGCCACTTCGCGCTTGACGTTGCTTGGAACTCACAAGAGCTTTTCGCATGTCCACAAGTGGCTGAGGTTATTACTCCACTTCGTGCGGTGTACCACTCACTTTCATTTTCGCGCCTCCCGCCCGACAGCATTGGCCCGTGATGTCGTCAATCTACGTACCGTTCGCGGCTCCACTACATACCCCATCGTGCCCAAGTCTCGCCGAAATCACACATTTTGAATTATCACATCTTCCTTTTCGATCTCGTGTCTTTGAGTCTATCAAATTGAGCAATCACCGGGTACACAACCATGGAACGACTCAAAGGCCTCAAATCTGAGAAGCCACTCACAGTCCAGCCAATCGCAGATGGTGGCGGCGGCGGCGACGAATATGCGCATGGAACTGCGAACGTCGATGGGATCCGAGATGTCGCTGCAGATCTATTTATTGAATCGCAGCAATACTCCAACGAGGAGCTCGAGAGCGAAAGCCGTGCGGTGCAGAGAAAGCTGGACTGGATCATCATGCCAATCGTGCGCTTCGTTGGCCCGATATCGCCTTCATCAGCCTGCTAATTGACGACAATGCAGGTTAGCATCACGTACATGCTTCAATTCTTGAACAAGCTGTCACTAAACTACGCTTCTGCCTACGAGCTTATCCCGGATCTTGGGCTGGAAGGCCAGAGATATCCTTGGGTAGCGTGCGTCCTTCTTCTACCTTCTCGATCCAAGTTGGAGGATTGCATACTCGGCGGAGCCGACAGCCGATAAGATGCTGACATCTTCGCGTCCAGAGCAATCTTCAACTTCGGATACCTGGCTTGGGCCATACCAGCAAATTTGATCATACAGAAAGTGCCGATTGCCAAGTACACAGGATGTACCATTATCGTCTGGAGTATTCTCCTCGTGGCCCACTGCGGTGTCACCAACTACGCTGGCATGCTCGTCATCCGCTTTCTTCTCGGCATGGGTAGGCCATCTCCAGCGTGCTAGCAACACAGGTCACATCAGCTCATCTTCTTTGGGGGACAGGTGAAGCAGGCATCGCACCGTCTGTCATGCAGATCATCTCGATGTTCTACACGAGGAGGGAATCGCCTCTTAGAATGTGAGTGAACCACGATCGATCCCCGCGCAGGGTTATTGGGGCAACCCTAACTTTACCATGAAGGTGTATCTTCTTAGGCTTTAACGGCATGTCGACGATGGTTGGAAGTCTTCTAGGCTACGGCCTTGGCCACGTACACAGCGGCCTGCTCTCCTCCTGGCAACTCATCTTCCTCGTAATCGGACTCATGAACTTTGTTTGGGCTTTCGTCTTCGTGGGTTGGCTACACCGTCGATCAACACATTTGTACTGACCACGTGTGCAGCTCTGGTACATTCCCGATACGCCCGCCAACGCACGCTTCCTCTCTCACAAACAGCGTGTCGTCGCTATTTGGCGGGTATCGAAGAACATGGTTGGGATCAAGACCAAGCAGTTCAACTACCCCCAGGTCTGGGAAGCGGTGCTTGATCCTAAGGTGCTTGCCCTGACATTGATTGGTGCTATAACCGGAATCATCAACGGCGGAGTGAGCAACTTTGCTAGTAGCTTGATCAAAGGTTTTGGTTTCAGTGGTCTGAACGCCACTCTGCTGCAGTTGCCCTTGGGAGCTTTCGAGTTTGTGCTTGTGCCGCTCTGCGGGCTAGCAGCTACCTACATCAAGGACATAAGATGTCTGTTGATCATCATCATCAGCCTTCCGCCTTTTGGTGGGCTACTTGGCATCTGGTTCACGAGTCTCGAGCATCGGTGGACTCTGGTCGGTTGCAGCTGGTTGCAGGTAAGACACCACATACCACCTTCGCTAAGCCCTCGCTAATACCGCTTTTAGTTCATCATTGGCGCCCCGCTCATCCTCTGCTGGAACATTCTCGCCACCAACATCGCCGGGTAAGCTCTCACCACTATGCTCGGTCTCAGGAGACCCAAAACTGACCTCGAGTCTCCTATCACCATAGCCACACCAAACGCTCAGTTGCGAATGGCCTTTGGTTCCTCTTTTACGCCGCCGGCAACATCGGCGGCTCGAACATCTTCTTCGCACGCGAAGCGCCCCGCTATTTCTCCGCTATTATCGCCCTCGTTGTTTGCTATTCAGCCATGATTGTTATCGCCGCCGGGCTTTGGGGGTACATGTGGAACGAGAATCGGCGCAGGAATCGGAAAATGGAGTCTGCCGGCGAGACGCTCGGGGAGGAAGAGAGGCGGGCGGTGCTGGAGGGCTTTCAAGATAGGACGGACAAACAGTCTAGCGGATTTAGATACGCTTTGTGAGGGGCGCGGCGCTGGAAAACCTGTCCCCAGCCGCGCTATCGAGCGTAGTGTACGGATCTACGTGATCCAATACGCTGTTTCGCGATGCTGGGATTCACTCCCGGGAGCTACGTTCAGTTAATTCAGGCTTGCATCCAGTTCTCGGACGCGACCTGGACTGCTCGGAAACACGCTCAAGGATGTGGGATTTACAAAATTCTGATACGAAGGAGCCGGGATGCAACTACCGTTCAAACTCGAGAAGATGTCGAGCACTCGCCTTGTCACTGGACTTTGATTGCGGACCACCCTTTTCAGGTCGCCCCACATGTCTGACTCTCTCTCTCTCTCTCTGGCCATCATTGCCTGCGACCTTTTGCTTCAGGGTTCGAAACATTGGCGCCGCGATCGAACTAGCGCTCTACCCCAAAATTCTCGCTTGCTTTAGTGCAACGCTTTCCAAACCCCAATAGCGTCGCGAAAGTATTTCGATTTCTCCGCTAATTCCATCGCCCGCTACAGTACAGACCAGGGGACAGGACGGCCTCAAGAGCATGCACAGCTCCCCTCAGGTCATCCAGATCCAGCCTCTCCACACATCACCGCCGCTTATCCGCGCGCTGCAGGTGCTGCCACGCGCTCTTGACCTGGTGCATCTGCTCGAAGAAGGCAACATGTGAGATGGCAGTAACCTGTCACCTTTGCAACGCGCGAGGCCGCGGCACGGGGCGCAGACGGATCAGGTGTTGGTGCCGCGTTGTGCAGACCGACCAGCGCAAGCCATCCGCCGGACTGGTCCTTTTCGACGCCTCCACATGCTCATGATAGCTGAGAAATGTGCTCGTTCGCGGATGCTAAGGGCCTCACTCTAGGCACTTTCCCGCATATTTCGACGTCTTCATCTAAACCCGAGTAACAGAAATCCCAGTTCTCGCAAGGCTCGGCCGTCAGTTTGATTTCGCAATCATGAACCAAATCGACCGGACTCAACCATACTCCGTCGAGGTAGTAATTCCCGTTTCAATCACTGTTCCCCTTTGTTATCGACCAAATTTTTGTCTTCCGGTTCCGACACATTCACTCTTTGTTTCTATGCTCAATGCGCTGCGGGCTGCCAATGTTCGGGGCTCACAGCACGCCAATTTCTTTGACTCGAGGTGTTGTAAAGGCTACAGGTTTGACAGGTGTGCGCCGGAAAAAGCCCTCGTCAAATCAAAGACAGCCAACCGCAATTTCCCGGAGGCGTCGGCTGCCTTTTGTACATAGAGCCCATCTTTCTGGGCTTGCAAAGCACTTTGTCGCAATCTGGGCACCAAAGGCCGACTGCTCGGTACTATGCAGACAGGCGAGTCCCCTTAAGACAAAGAACACTAGCTCCGAGGCTGTGCCCGGATTCAGAGGAAACGAGGAGCGCGAGGAAGGCTTTTTATACAGATGAACTGACAACATACGAATCCCGACCACCTTCCTGTGTCCACATTAAACATACACAATTTGACCGCGTCCGGGCAGGTCCACTCCGGCCAATAATCTTCGATGCTGCGGCTCCGAGAAAAGCTGGCCCGCGGGTACCAGGCGCTGTGTCCATACCTAGCCGCAAAGATGTCGACTATTCCTAAGAACTTTGGAGACTCTTGGGAAAATGTTACCAAAAGCCTATCGTCAACGACCTGCTCTGGCTCGGAGCAATCTAATCCAACAACGGAGAACAATCACGGCCCTAGTGATGCGCCAATCGACTTGGAGTTCTGTTTGGACATGGCGCAGAAGCTACAAGAAGAGAATTCCAGACTTCACGAGTTGGCAGAAACTCTCTGTTGTGGCAATGGTGAAGCGCCAGTCAGTTTCGATGCTTTGTCAAAGATTGTGGAAGGGCTACAAGAAGATAACGAAAAGCTTAGGGACGCATCAGACAAATGGAATGAACATACATATAAGCCGTATGTTCCTGGTGAGTATGCAAGCACTGTAGCATCGACCGCGCGCAAGGCTGACAGCCGCCTGACAGATGAATCTGATACACCTGCTAATGAGAATAATTTGTCCTGGCGTAAGTCACGCCCCGGTTCATTCCCGACGAGATTGCTTCTTGTTGACATTCTACCAGCCGTTGACGAAGACAACAACACAACTGCGAGGGACACTTTTGCAGAGAAAGAAGAGGGCACCGATATCAAGTGCCTAGATTGCCGGCATTTGTACTGTGAAAGTAGAAAGCAAGGTGACGCTGCCATGAAAAACTGCACGCGCCTCCATGATCGGAAACTCGATACCCTTCCAAAGTCAAACTGCTTCATACCATTCAATGATCAGCTGAACTATCTGGAGAAGACACTTGAGATAGCAAAGCAAGCAATATGGGCTCACTCTCAAGAACACTGGCCTCAGATCTTCAAGGCTTGGTTTCCCGAGAGCCATCGTCAAGTCAGGTTCGGGTTTAGCGAGATTCAGGAAATGTTCGAATGTAGACGGTCGTTGCAGGACCTTGTTCCGACCGAATGCGGCGGCCAGGGGGAGATGGTGAGAGAAGCCATTTATGACATTTCTACCCTTCGCAACAAAATTTGTCACGCTGGAGCTGTGTACGACTTTCCCTCTGTAATGGACACCAATATGAAGAGGGCGCAAAATCTGGCTGTGGTTCTACAAGACGAGCCGCGCGTCAATGCTGTACGGGATCTTCGCGACCAGCTCTTCACGGATGCCTTGATCGCGCACCAGGATATTGCCGAAGCTTGCTCTGAAGACGACGTTCTCAACCCTGCTGCCTACAAGAAGCACCACCAGCAGTTATTTTGGAGGATGACCGATGACTATGACTATACGCCAGCCAAGGTGTCGTACTCAGACCAGGTCATTTGGGCAGCGAGAGAGTGGTGCAAAACCCACCGCTTTCCAGGAGATGACGAGAATCTCCCCCATAGCAACCTGTCCGAAGTGCTTGACGTGTTGGTGCCACCGCCTCGATCAAAATGGAGATCAAAGGATGATGAATAAATGGTTTGGGTTGGTCTGAAGTTGGAGGGCACATTGTTTCTCTTTACACGGTGGACTGAGTGATCTCCAGCAGCAGCTGATCGATCAACAATCAATCCACGGCTTAGAGAGAGGGTGAAGGGCCGATTGTCGATCCTTCGGCGTTTTGTTGAAGCTCTGGAGAGCGCGGAATATGCCTGGACACTCTGCAAATTCAGTATCATGTCCTCAGAGAGCACAATCGCCTTGGCCACTACATCTGTTCACAAACAGTTGCTGCAAGCGCCGCAGCGGGTATCGAATGAGTTCCCCAACCGGGGCGCAAGCGTGGCTGTTCGTGAGACGCGGTTGTCAGCCCAAACTGGCGAGGGCCTGCTAGTATCAAAACCGCCGCAGGACCACCTTTAGGAAGCCAGCCCCGACCCAAAAGATGTGTCAGATTTGGAGCAGATTAAACAAGAGCAGACTGCACGTGAGTAGAATGAGAGTGGACAGGACTCCTTGAACGGCAAACCTCAGCAGGCAGTCTTTCCGAAGGAAAACGAGTCGGGCGAAGACGAGTCGGGCAAAGATGGGCTAGCGAAAGGAGATTGTTGAAACAATGCGGATCGAATAGATGGTGAAGAAGCAATTCGATCTTTCTTGGAGATACAGGGTAGAGTGCCTACTTGTGTACTAAAGACCGAGGGACTCCTTCCAGCAGCTAATCAGTCAACAATCAATCCATGCGTCAGAGAAGGAGGAAGACCTGACTATCATTTCTTTAGTAGTAGTCCTTCGTCGTGACGGGTGGTAAGCAAAGCGACTGAATACGAAATGCCGCAAATCGGAAGCGTCCGAATCGGATGCCCTCAATCTGGATTTTGCAGCTTCGCAGACAAGCATTACAGGTACTAGCTCCAAGGGAAGACTTGGCTAGCGGCAACAAGGAAGAAATATTGGTTTGCAAGGGTGAAGAAATGGAATCCTAGGAGAGACTTCGTGCAACTCGCAAGCGAAATGAAGAGGCAGGCCACCGGCGCTTCAAGCCTTCCATCTTGGGAACAGATCGATGAAACTGCCCAAAGCATTGTCTTAATTGTACGCAGCAGGGCGTTGCCTCAAATTTACCTCAACAAGGAGGCCATGGGAATGCACCCGATTCAATTCCATCAGATCTCCTCGGAACTGCCATACTCGCGTCATGACATACATTGAAATCTCTCTGGAGAGCGATATTCCACATTCGAAGAGAAAGTACGCCGGCTTTGTCATATGTAGGCTACCTGCGATTTCAAGCAGTAGCCCTCTGAACTTTCACGAAGTTACTGAATCTTGGTTGCGCTCCAATGACTATTTGAAATCGATCTACATGAATAACTATACTGCAAAAGAATACGCATCAACCTGTTGGTCCAACTGCTTCCCGAACAGAGCGGCACATCGCTGAGAATCGCTTGAACACTTTCAAGCGCGGCATACATCGCCCAGTGGTGCGAACATGACGCGAAGACGGAACGGAAAGCAAAGTTCTAGATGGGGATATTGTGTTAAGCATAGATAGGTATGGGTGCATAGTCAAGCGAGAGGCAAAATATAACAAAGTGGAATTCCAAACTACTGGCCGGTCTTGCTCTATTGGAAAATTTTCCCTGTCCTTCAGTAAGTATAAATGAAATCCTCGTTCTTCAAATCCGTCACGTCCTGCAGGCCCTTGTCCTCCTCCACAATTCTCTGCATTCTACCTTGAGCCTGCGTGGCATCCTCCAACTCGACGGCTTTCCCGTCCTGCATGTCGCGCTTTCGCAACATGCTCTCATCAACCAGCACTCCAGCCTTTCCCAGCTCTTCTCGGCGATTCTGATGCCTCCGATTGAGCAGCTTGAGGTAGATCGGGATCAACCTACGTTGCCCACACAGTCAGCGGCCGCACACGCAAGAAACATCGGACGGGGAGGTACGGCGACTCACGCTCCTAGGATTCCGACAAGCACGAACATGGCCAAGTCGGCGATCAAGCCTTTGCGGTACAGAGGCGCGTCGTCGGGGGAGAATAGTTGTGGGCCGATGACATTCCCGGTGCACATGGAGATGAAGACGACGGCCGAAGTGCACTTTTTCTTGGTATCGCCGGAAGTGTTTTGCGCCTGCCAGGCGTAGAGGAGGGGTGTTACGGCCGCGAGGAAGGAGACCTGGGGGTAGCCGTCAGTAAACGGAGTGGAATTTCCACGTGGAGAGCAATAGAGGGAAACTCACCAAGTAGTATCCGAACAGCAGAACACCTTTTTGCTCTCGCGGCACCGTGAGCATGAGCACGGTCCCGACTGTGGGTGCGATGCTGACGACGGAGATGACGATGCCCTTGCCCCAGCGTCCAGCGAGCCATGCGGAGCCGATGATTGCGATGATCTGGATGACGCCGAAGGGGATGTTGAACAGAATAGTCTCAAAATTGCTGTAGCCAAACGAGGTGACGATCAGGTTGCCAAAGGTGGATATGCTGCCGCTTGCAATGCTGCGTCACAGTGTCAATGAGGGTGCGATTGCTGGTCAGCGAGGCGACTCACGAGATGGCAAGCATGATGACGAACCAAAGCCACGTCTTCAAATCCAGAGCGGCGTCGAGGACGTGATCCCATCGCCATTGTCGGGACGAGATACCCATCTGGTTGGCTCTCAATCTCTCCACGGCAATGAGCTTCTCGCGCTCCTTCAGGTACTTCGCCTCCATTGGCGAGTCGGGCATGAGCAAGCCCACAGCAACGCCATAGATGACAGTGAGCAACCCACAGAAGAGAAAGATGATCTGGTACTTGTACATGCCATTGGTGGGCTCGATATGCCCGAGGCCGTATGTGAACAAGGATCCCACGACAAACGTCACACCGTTCATGGCGTTCCAATAGCTAGTCCGCAAGGTCTGCTCGCCTCGACGCCACCACATCTGCGTGATAGCGACGCAACAGGGCGCGATCATGGCCTCGAAAGCGCCGAGGAGGAATCGCAGGGCAAGGAGGGAGGCGAAGTCGGTGCAGGCTGCCATGATGCAGAGCATGGAGCCCCACATGAGGATGGCGGCTGAGACGACCTTGCCATTAGGGAACTTGACCAGAATGAAGGCGGCGAGCGGCTGTAACCCCAGTTGAGCAAAATATAAGATTGACCCGAGCCAGGAGTATTCGTCGTCTTTCAAATTGGCGTCTTCTATGATGCCGAAGATCGAAACGTAGCTACAGAAGAGGCATCGTGAGTCTGTGATCGATTGACTGGACCAAGATTGTATGCCCGCTCACCTTAGTGTGCTCTTGTCTAGCTGCTGGAAGAAGTATGCTCCCAGTAACAACACTAGAACACGACGATCGATGCGGGCCAGAACTGCTTTCTCTTCTTCCCAGGTAAAGGAGATGTCTTCCGAACCGTGGCTGGCAAGGAACTCGACAGCCTTCTCCGCGGTGGCATTCTTGGGCTGAGGGGTCTGGCGAGTCGGCGCGACATCTGCAACAGGCGCATTGGCCTGTTGCAGAGGGCTGATGTCGTCTTTTGCTGCGGACATTGTGGATTTAGAGGGGCGTTCTGAAGCAGATTCCCCAGATGCAAACCGAGCTTTATCGTAAAGCACCAGGCAGAGCGTGACGGGCTTTTGAAAGGTCCGATACCGTCAGTTGGTCTGCTGATCATTGAGCTGTAGCCGACTCGGCTCTCAATCAACCGAATGATTCTCTGAATGCGGGAGATCGACAATGCAACTGTGCCAAGGTATGCAACGCGTGAGGGGTGCATATAACAGCTTGATGTCTTTTACCAGCCTGAATGGCCTGGGGAACTCGAGCGAGCTGCGCGCCACCACACAATTCATTCGTCGCAGAGTCGAAGAGTTCTGGCGCGGATACGCTTTTCCAAGAGTCGCCACGGTGGTCCTTGCCTTCAACAATGGAAGCTTATCGAGATTTCTGCGATCAGTACCAACACAGGTCGCCGCGAGAACGATCATACAACAGAAGGAATCGGCTCCAGTGTACAGACACTTGGTCTTAGGTCATTAGCCAGCGGATTGCCGCGGACCCAGAATGACAAGCACGGACTGCCTCTGCATCATTTGCCTGCTCGTAGCTCGCTGCTGCTGTCGTCAGTGAATGAGAAGACAGTATCCTTTTCCGGTCCCTGATCAGACCATCAGCTACTTTTGGCCTAACCCTTTGACATCAAACCTTCACAGCGCAGCCCACGGACAACTAGAGAGCCAATCAAGTCGACCGGCCTCTCGAGGTTGCCTCGTACTACGAAGGGCAGCGTGTTCACGCCCCAAAAATTGTAGTGCATGTCGCCATGGTAATACTTTAGTTTCTCCTGCGAAGTCACCGTGCCATGGGCCTGTTCCTTCCCGGCGACGGATGCTCATATTCGCTTCATATGAAGGCTTTATCCTTTCCCGCTTGATATCAGGCAACATATGTCCCCAGCTATGCGTGCTGAATTGGAAGTCGTGCCGGTGGGTGCCCACGCCGTGGTAGTAGACCTGACGAAATGTAGCCGCGGCGGAATAAATGGCACTAGGGCTACGTAGCGCTGCGCATTCACTATCACGACTAATTTCCGTGTGAGCATCTTCTCGCCATTGCACTTCCATCCGAGCTGAGTCCGAATCTTGAGCAAAGGAAAAGTAGTGTTGCTTCATGGGCTCGGCCATGGATCCCGACGCCGCCCAGCTCGCGATCGGGATGATCGATTCTTCGCACAGCAAGTCAGTGCGTGTCCAGTGCCGCCCAAGACTCCGAAGATGTGGTGGTGAGCCAATCCAAGGTGCCTGGTCAAAGCCGCCAGATGGGCCGGAAAACCAACACCCACCTTCCGTTAGGGCTTGAAAGACGACCAGCCGATGCCAGGGCGGACGAGGGCGATCCAGCGGACGCCCAGCTTCTTTCCAAGCCCGTCTTCAAAGCCCGACAGCGTCACTTCCGAGTCCGGCGTCCCATGGGCATACACGGTCGGCGTCCTCGGCGTCCCTGTGAGGTGAACGTATTGGCGCAAATCCAAGTCCCGGCCATTCGGCAGAGCAAGGTTATCACCCCCGACGTTCGACCAGGATTGCTGATGGAGAAAGCAGTACGAAGAGAAGGCGGCAATAGAAGAGGACACCGGCATATGGCAGAGCCAGCAAACACCCGCGTCGCTGTTGTGGACAGCAGCAGGACGCAGCCCTTTCATTTATCCGCCTTGGCTGGAACAGGGATGGATGTCGGGGAAGAGGAGATTGATTAAATAACCTGCCGGAGCTGAAGGCCAGAGATGCCTTGAAGTCGCGTCAAATATTTTGCACGCTTTTCCTCGCGATTGGCGTGCGGAGCCCCGCGAGCCCGCATCACTACCTCACCTTCACGCGTCCTCTTTCCCACGCTGTTCCTCGGCATCCTCGTCGTCACCCCCGCCCAGCGGCGCCTTTGAAAGCTCACGAGCTGTGATCTGCAGCTTTTTGCGGGCTATCTTGCACCGAGACAGTGCACCACGTGCGCCATCATGACTTGGGACAACTCCGCTCGACTCTTGGGAGGCGAGTCTCTTTTCCCCCGTCGAGGCTCGCTCGTTCATATCAAGCTTCCGGTTGTGGTCTCCAGCGACCATCCGCAACTTTCAGATCAGTAGGAAAGAGTTTCCTGTCCCCTTTGGTTTCATCATGACAGGACTTGACGGTAGCCGAAAGAAACGATATGCCCTCATCGGCACTGGAGGTCGATCGAGCTTCTTCTATTCTGCCATCGTTAAGAAGTACAGCGCTACCTCCTCGTTAGTGGCGTTCTGCGATACAAACCAGACGAGACTCGACTATGCAAATTCCAAGCTCGAAGGCATGGGCCATGACCCAATCCCGACGTATCTGGCTGCCAGTTTCGACGATATGATCAGAGACACGAAGCCCGACGAGGTGATTGTCACGACCATGGATCGCACGCACAACATCTACATCGTCCGAGCACTGGAGCTGGGCTGCAATGTGATCACCGAGAAGCCCATGACCGTGGACGCGCCTCGATGCCGAGAGATCTTCGACGCCGTCGAGCGGACTGGACGCAAAGTCCGCGTCACCTTCAACTACCGATACGCGCCGCACAACACCAAGGTATTCGAGCTGCTGCGCTCGGGCGCAATCGGCAAGGTGACAAGCGTGCACTTCGAATGGATGCTCAACACGTCGCATGGCGCGGACTACTTCCGACGCTGGCACCGGCAGAAAACCAATTCCGGCGGCCTCATGGTTCACAAAGCAACCCATCACTTCGACCTGGTCAACTTCTGGCTGCAAAGCCGACCAGCAACAGTCTACGCGCAGGGCGACCTCAAATTCTACGGCCGCGAAAACGCCGAGGACCGGGGCGTGACCGACTTCTACACGCGCGCTCACGGCAACGAGTACGCAAAGACGGATCCGTTTGCCCTGCATTTGAAGGACAGCGAGCAGTTGAAAGCCATGTATCTCGACGCCGAGCACGAGGATAGCTACTACCGCGATCAGAGCGTCTTCGGCGACGGCATCAGCATCGAAGACACGATGAACGTGCTCGTGCGCTACCGCAACGGCGCCGTGCTGACCTATTCTCTGACCGCATACGCTCCGTGGGAGGGGTTTCGCGTCAGCTTCAACGGCACCGGTGGTCGGGTCGAGGTCGACGTCGTAGAAAACAGCTACGTGAACTCCGGTGGGGACCAGGCGCTCGAAGGCTCGCTGGAGAAGACGACGATTCTGCTGCGCCCTTTGTTCGAAAAGCCGCGGGAGATCGAGATTCCGACCGGCCAGGGAGCGCACGGGGGTGGCGATGAGGTGTTGTTGGAGGATCTCTTCGGCGAGCCCGTCTCGGACGAGTATATGAGGGCTGCGAGCCATGTGGACGGTGCGGCGTCGATTTTGACGGGTATTGCTGCGAATCGATCCATGGCCATTGGGCAGGTTGTGGATGTTGATGACATTCTCAAGGTGCCGGGATGAAAGCTTCTCGACAGAAACGAACTGGATCGTATAAGTGTCGCCTGCACAAATTCTCTTGACCTCGCTACTGAGTTGTAACAGGTGTGGTTTAATCAATGGTTATCAGCCCGCGATGGTCTACATTGAGTTTCAAAGAAGTTATTTTGGCTGGCTATTACTGGAATTGATCCAGGCGCCCATCCGCACACTTGTTCAGCGCAACTCCACATTCTTTCTCAATCAAAGCTTAAGACTCCCGATTAAAACAGACCAAATTTTTACAGCCACCAACGCCACGCTAGGGGAAGCACGGCCGCCACCGTGCGAATCTCCAATGAAATCGAGCTCAGTAAAACCTCCCCTGACTTCCATCGTATTCCCGCCCGAATCCAGGCAGATCCTGTGGCGCCGACATGCCCGCATCGTCCATTCCATCGAGGTTCATGAACTCGTCAATACCTTCACCACCTGCACCACCAAAGTTGCTTTGCGGGATTTGATGCGTTTGCTGCCCCTGCTGCGGAGCCGACTGCTGCGGCGCCGACTGCTGCTGCGGGAGCGCGACGCGATTCTCATTGCTACCCCACCCGCCCTCAGTATTCTGCACGGAGCTCACATTGGCGTTTTCCGCCGTGTCGAAGCGAGGGTCGATTTCCATGGTGTTATTCTGGCCGACCAGCCCCTCGAGCGCCGGGTCGAAGTTGTCGGGAGGGGGAGGCTGTACCCCATCGACGATCTGCGCGTGGGCAGGGATAGCGGAACCGAAGGCCTGCTGGCGCGTGTCGCGCCGATGGTTCTGTTTCGGCACACGCGGCTGTTGGGCGGTGCGGTTGGAGTTCTGGCAGTCGCTGCGAGAGTTCATCCACTGGCTCGCTTCCTGGATTTCGCCTTTGCGCGCGGCGTCGTCGAAGGCTTGGCCTTGTAGGATGGGCAGGAGAAGGGAGGCTTCGTACCAGCGGCCTTTGATGTCGTCGAGATCGACGCGGGACTGGGAAGTCGCGAGCTTGAAATAGGAGGCCTGGCGTTTTATCGGGATGGATCGGGCGTTGCGGTAGGCGAGGTCTTCGGTCATACGCTGTGGCAGATTTGGGTTCGCGGAGGCTGAGGCGGGGGTCGGGACCGCGGGGTTACTGTGTGAGACGCGCTGCAGTTGGTAGACGTCCCCGAAGAGATGGATGGAGGTGGTCGGGAGTTGCTGGCTGAGAGGCGTAGTGCGTTTGCGCTCTTGTACAGAGTGCAAAACGAGGACGTCAGTGCCAGAACCGATCACAAGTCGCAAGGGATCGCCGACCCAGACTTTCTCCGCGCCCAGGAAGAGGCCGTCGTAGTATGTCTCGGTCACGCCCGGTTCCGGCTGAAAAGTTTTGTGGGGACCGAACGGTGTGTATGCGGAGTCCAAAGTCTTCGCGGCGAGGATGCTTGCATCAACTTCCATATCGCCTTGGCCATACTGCTTGTTGAGGATGCCCTGCCAATCCGCTGTAGCATAGGTTGGTGGATGCGGCATACTGTTCAGAACATCGTTTGTGTACTTGGGCACACTCCATGCAAGCCACGGCCGCATCTCCGCGTTTGATGACTTGACAACGTGCGGCGGATGTTGATACGGATGTGACAATGGCTGAACGGAGTAGTGGGACTGATCGCCACTGGCCCAGCGACGCAAAACAGCACCAAGACCCCAGGCGGCCCCGCGCTTGAACCAGACGACTTCTCCCGCTCGGTACATGAATGAGTTGTACTGGCGGTCCAGTTGCTGGTCGATCGTCTTTGCGGGGGGCAGCGGTGTGGCTGCCAGCGGTCGAGGCGGGTTCGCAGGCTTGGGCGCATGGCTCGGACCACTCACGTCCGGCTTCGCTTTCGTCGTACTCTGTACGCTTGACTGCCGGACCATATTAGTTGATGTTTGTGGCACTTTGTACTCCGGCTCTTGCTTGGGCTTTGGTTTGGCCACAGGCTCATCCAAGTCTTCAGGTGAGCAGAGCTTGCAGGAGCAGTTGTCTGGATCGCCGCTTTCGTCTGTGCACAACCACAGAAGATGGGGGAAAAAGTCCGCCGGGCTGCGGTATCGTTTCTTCCTCCCTGTGGAGTGGCCGTACAGGTAGGCATCCTGACGGTCGTTTGCACCCGCGGCGTGGGTCTTGCTCTTGACCTCCGTCTTTCCGTCCTTCTCCGCCTTCTTCACGTGCTCGTACAGGCGATAGTGCTCTGGAAATGTGACTAGTATGTAGCCACCGTCTTTGTCGCTGCGTCCCATTTCCCTCGCGAGCATTCCCCCCAGCTTGCGCCTCCAGTCTAGATGCTTCTGCTCGTCGGAGGAGACCTCACGGTAATAGCTGCTGACACCATTCTTGTCTGGTCGCCGGTCGAGCTGCTCCTCTGTTGGTTGGTTGAGCTCTTGCCTCTTCCCTTTGGCCGTGACCTCGAGTTTGCCGTCGCTGCGTCGGACGTAGAGAGGGTAGAACCGGGCCATGGCGGGTAGGCGCTCTCGAAAGCGAACGCGTTATTTTCCAAGGGCTGATGGGATTCGCGTGAAGCTCAAGGCATGACCGGATTCCACGGGCGCATTTGCACGTACAAACAGGTGGGTACTCAGATCAGGCGCATCCAATCGTGAACACGCAGAAGATCAGGCGCAGATGCACGGAACTGTTTGAGCATCATTCCTCTTGTGACGTCGGCCTGGCGGATCCCAATGGAGAAGGTCTGCCGAGCTGCCGAGCTGCCGAGCGCATGGGCCGCCCGTTCGCGCTCCGAATGAATAATCGCGTCGGATTGATCCCACGCGTCCCCCCAGCGTTTCGCGTCAGCTTCACCCTTCAATAATGCGCTTCTTGCGGTTCTTTGCTCTGTTGGTTGGTCAAGAGACGGCGGCGTTGGCTTGACGACAGTGAACACCATTTTACCATTCTCTCTATACACCTGGCAGCCATTGACGCCCCAGAGGCTTTCCACGTTCGACGGACTTGACTACATACATCGAGCAACGCACTCACCAGGCTATCTCAGGCTTGTAACTGCAAGAACAACGATTGTTGGGCAGCGACGTTGGTCGAGAACTGGCCGGTGTCTGTCCGCGAATACAACACGCTCTCGCGCGTTTCCTCACTTCGACCTCCCACCTTCGCAATATGTCCGACTCCGCCCATCACCCCCCGACGCCGCCTCTCAAGCGCCGCAAATTGCTTGGAGTCATGCTCACACCACCTCGACTATCGGACCTGATGTCAGCTTTTGGGGCTAGGAGCACTCCGAGTAGTATCAGCAAGATGAACAAGACAAACAACAGTGGGCACGGACTGCGCGCCCCGAAAGACACGCCGAAGTACGTCGAATCAGAGCAATCAGACTCTGCGCAAGCATCTCCAGGAGCACGCAGCGCCTCCGACTATGGCGAGTCACCAGAGTCCACCATGTCCTCAGACCTGGATGAGCTGCAGCGTGATGACGCCCGGCCGGAGCGCGAGATCAGCAACGAACAGGTCGGCGGGGAGAGCGACGAGGGTGATGAAATCACACGTATGTTCTCCGTCTCCACCTCTATTTGCCATCGTCACTAACATGCCTCAGCCGTGCCGCGTTCAAACAGCATTCGCGACATGCCGAAACGATCAACCAGAACACAAGTCAGCTACGCCAGCCCGAAAAAGCCACACCGCAAGAGCACCGCCGCGAGCGTGCGTCAAAAGTCACGCAGGCTCACCTCAGATCTTGTTGCAAAAGGATCAAGGTCTGCGAAGCCCCGCGAGGAGACTCAGCGCCAGACTGTCCGCCACGACATTGCCGAGAACACCAAGCCTAAGCGTGATGCTTTTCTACTTGCGCACACCGAACTCTTCTTGCCAGTCCTTCCGGAAAACAGTTACATCGACAAGCTACAACGCCTGCAGGCTATGAACGGGACAGAATCCCAACTGGCGCCATACCAGCCTATCGCGGCGGCTCCAGAAGGGGTTACAGCTACCTTGAAGCCTTACCAACTGCTGGGTCTAGAGTTCCTCGTGTACATGCACAAAAACGGTATGCCCAGCATTCTCGGCGACGAGATGGGGCTGGGAAAGACGCTTCAGACTCTCTCGCTGTTTCAGTATCTCAAAGAGAACGAGCCACTCAAGGGCGAAAACAGACCATTCCTAGTGGTTTGCCCTCTCAGTGTGCTCTCATCATGGATGAATGAGGCGAAGAAATGGACGCCAGGCCTGAACACCGTTCGATTCCACGGCCCAAAGTCGGAGCGCGACCGCCTGAAGGACGACTCTCGTCGCGGTGGCCAGAGCTATGATCTCGTCATCACTACCTACGAGACATTTGTCTCTGAACAGGGCTGGTTCAAGCGAGCGTTCGTCTGGCGTTACTGCGTGCTCGACGAAGGCCACAAGGTCAAGAATGAAAAGTCCAACGTGGCGCACGCTTTACAAACCTTGAGGGCCGAGTACAGGCTGTTGCTCACTGGCACCCCGCTGCAGAACAACATGCTCGAGATGTGGGCCCTGTTGCACTGGCTGTACCCGGAAGTCTTCACGGACGACACGTCCGACAATTTCAAACGCGCATTTGACCTCTCGCATGGAAAGGTCTCCACCTCGTTCATGGACGATGCTCGCCGTCTGCTAGAACTGGTGATGCTCAGGCGCATGAAGTCCAGTCCAGGAGTCGATCTTGGACTACTGCCCAAGGAAGAGATTCTGCTTTTCGTGCCGCTCACTCCTATGCAGCGCTTCTGGTACACTCGTCTGCTGACCCGCACGGACAACCTGATGCTGCAGGATCTTTTCCAAAGTGCCAAAGACAAGGAAGAGGAATCCCGCCAAGTGGAAGCGCAAGAAGATGAAAGGCAGCGCGACTTGCTCGACAAGGCCGGCGCAGAGCTTGCTGTTCCCAGTCAGAATGGAGATGTCTGGGCAGAAAGCAAGGAAATTATGGAGCAGGCGATACAGAACGAGGAGCAAATGGAGACTAAGGGCAAAGATTGGCAGAAACTGATGAATCTCATCATTCAGCTTCGCAAAGTCTGCAGCCACCCTTATCTCATCCCGAACGCTGCTCCAGATTACAGCGGCGATCACATCAAGACAGCATCGGGAAAGTTCATTGTGCTCGAGAAGCTGGTCAACGAGCTGGTTTTGAAGCGCCGCAAGAAGATTCTCATCTTTTCCGGTTGGACAAAGACGCTCAACTTGATTGAGGAGATGTTCTTGCTCATGGGTGGGAATGCGATCGGCGAGGCAGCCTTCCGTTATCTCCGACTGGACGGCAGCACTGCGCGCGCGAGGCGCAACCTTGGAATTCGCATGTTCAACGATCCTCAGAGTGAATTCCAGATCATGTTGATCTCGACCAGAGCCGGTGGCCTGGGAATCAACCTTGCATCCGCCAGCGACGTGGTTTTCATGGATGAGGATTGGAACCCCCAGATCACCCTGCAAGCCGAAGCGCGTGCACACCGCATTGGTCAGACCCAAAAAGTGACAGTCTACAAGCTGTGCACTCAAGGCACAGTTGAGGAGCAGATGGGCGGTCGTATCAGGAAGAAGCTCTACCTCTCTGCAAAGATCACGGAGTCAATGCGCAATGTCCACTCGGTTGAAGGTAGCAAAAAGCGTAAGCGCGGTCCAAAGAGCGACGTCGCCGAGGAAGAAGCTCCTCAGCTTGACGCCTCCTCGTTGAAGTCGCTCATCCGTCGCGGAGCGCAAACGCTCTCCGGTCCCGAAATTAACGTGACCGAGATGCTCGGCTGGGACTGGGAGACCACTATCGAACGCTGCAAAGACCGACCCCTCGACAACATGATAGCTGGCGCTGAAAACGACGTCGTTAACCACGACGCCGAACAAAATTGGCTCAAGTCGATGGAGAAGGTCGAGAGCAGGATTTTCGAAGGCAAAAAACACACCAAGGCCCTCGACAAACAAGCAAAAGCTCAAACCGACACCATCCGCGCCGACCGCCGCCTGGACAAAAACACCACGGTCATGATCGACGGCTACGCGATCGACAAGCGCTCCACGCTCTGCGGCGACTGGGAAGCCGTGCCGACCATGGCCGGCAAAGACCCGCGTTTGGCCGACATCAAGCGCGAGAAGAAACCCCCTGTACCCAATCAGGAAGTGTGCCAGCATTGCTGGGACGGTGGCGACATTGTATGCTGCTCGGGCTGCCCGCGCAGCCACCACGTCAAATGCCTCGACAAGCCAATGCAGCTCAAAGCCAAGGGCAAAATGCAGTTCTACTGCCCGCAGCACGAATGCGTCGATTGCCAGAGCAAGACTTCCGAAGCCGGCGGCCTCATCTACCGCTGCCGCTGGTGCGAAAATGGTTTCTGTGAAGATTGCCTCGACTGGGACGTCGCGCGCCTCGTCGGCGAAACGTTGCCCGAGTACGAGATGCTCGGTTTCAGTGGGACGGGCAACGCGTGGTACATCGAGTGCCCCAGTTGCATCAAGCACTGGGAGGGAAGTCCTGCAGCTTTGAAGCATACGCAGGGCGAGAAGAAGCGTATCGAGAGGGCGTATGCGAAGTTTGCGGTCAAGAGGGAGGCGGAGATGGCTGCTGTTGGGGGGGCAATGATGGAGGGCGTCACGCCCGCGACTGTGTCTGAGGTTGCTACGCCCGTTGATCGCGAGGAGATGTTTGGGTTGAAGGGAAAGGCTATCAAGCTGGAATGAGGGGCCTATCTGGCGCATCAGGGCTCCATCAAGGCGCACATTGCGGAACAGCACGCCGTTGGCGGGGAGAACCCATCCGCGCATTTGACGGAGTCCTGGTAGAGCGGTAGTCTTCCGTGAAATGAAATCAGCTTCCATTACACGCAATCGATTTGTTCTGGTACCCAGCAGCGTTGGCAGATATGTTCGCATTGACTAGGTTTTCGTGGCTTGACCGGCCACTACGACTTGGCAGGCGTAACCACTTACATCCTAAACTACAAGCCTCGAACTCCAATCTACCCATAAGCATCAATTTTTTTGCGCCATGGCCGCATGCGCACGATTCTGTCGATAACACTTTCCTCGCAACCGGCAGCAAATGCGGCCAGTCCGACTCCGACTGCCTCTTGCTACAGCGCCACCAACTACATGTCTTCTGCCTATTGCTTCACACCATCGCGAGTGAAAAGTTCTTCTACTCGGATGTTACTCGTCAGGTCGCGGGTCAAACAGCCGCTGTGCCCACGTCGTTGGTGACAACGCTTTGCCAGTGCCCCAATTCCTGTTGTCAGGTCAGTGGCAGGCCGAGAAATCATTCGGAAGGAGGTTGGCTCACCATTCATTCAAGCGCATGCCCGTGGCACCGTTGGCGTATGGGTCTGGTGTACTGGCTGCCAGTTTCCAGTATACTTCACGAAAGTATTTATTGGAAAGCGCGTAGCTATAGACATCCTTGCCATCGATCTCTGCGTCCTTGACTTGGTCAAACGTTAACTCACGGAGATGCATTCGCGCAGGACGACAGATCTTACAGCCTTCAAACATGTGCATCCACTCGTGGACGATCGTGCCCGACAGTGACATCGTTTTGTCGATCGGAGTGATGCCATCCTGTCACCATGTCAGCTGGGGAAATCGAGCCCGAGTAACCAATCTTTACTCTGATTTCTATATTCTTGTGGAGAAAAAAGTCGAGGCGAGTCCCAAGACAAATGGTCAAGATGGGTTGCATTGGCCCTCCCGCGTTTTTGGGCGTAATTATCAACGCGAGGGTTTCATATGGCTCCTTCCACCACTTCGTTCCACACACTGGTGTGGACGGCCTGCGATTGTCCTCGAGTTCTTTGGGCGAGATCATGGGTTCCGGATTCTGCCCAGTATTTTTCGATCCACTACCCGCCTTTCGAGAAATCATCGATCCGCTCGTGATTCGTTGTTAGCGTGGTTCGAGCAGATACTTTGCAATCGTCGTTGTAGCCTGAATCCTTTTCGTCTGGGTTGAACGCGCGAGGTCACGGTCGCTGACTCCTGTGATGTATTTAAAGGTTTCCCCTGGCGGATGCCTCGAAGTGACGAGATTAATGCGCAGGGGCGTTGGGCGCCACGCTGGATTTACGTGCCGCAAAGAATGCGATGCTACCGTACATACATATATACATGTACCGGTTTCACATACAGCCAACCGCAAGAGTCGATACGTCTAATACGCAGGCATGCTCTGCACTACGCGGGTTTTGAACCAACACTCGAGCTGAAGCAATGCGATCCTAAAGGAAGGCACGAAGGAGGCGTGAACATGAACACATCTCAATCGAGCACCTGTGTCGTACTCTTCCAATACCACGGACACGACCATCGCCCACAGCGCGCGCTACAAGTCCACGAGCCCACCTCCTCCAAGACGCCGCACATCTGCCGCCGTAGAATTCCCCTGCGCCACCCACAGCCTCGTCCCTCGCCCCGTCGTCTACTGAAACACAAACACCATCCCCGCGCGATCAGCGCTAACCACCATCCCAAACGGCCTCTCCACGAGCACCACATCCGTGACTGCATCCAAGTGCCCGCCCAGCAGCCGCCGCTGCCCCTGCCGAATCGTCTCGAAGCGCGACATCTTGCCCCCGGCCCCGGATCCTGCAGATACTCCTCCTCCATCTCCTCCTCCTCCGCCGATCCTCCGCCCTGCTTCAGACGTCGGCTCTGCAAAATCAGCTTCCGGAGCGCTCTCAGCCGCCTCCGGGAGCTTTTCGACCAGCACTTTGGTGTCCAGCCCAAGCCCGACGAATTCGTACTTCGGGGCGCCAGCTTCGTCTTCGTCCGCGTGCGCGCCGTTGGGTCCGGACACGACGCGGCAGCCTTCCACCCTCTCGCAGTCCCAGAATCGCACGCTGCCGTCCGCGCTACCCGTAAGGGCGACAGGGTGCTGGGCGTCCGAGTCGGCTGTGTGAAGGAGGGCGAAGGAGGACGAATTCGTAGTTGGGTATTGCGGTCGCGAGGCGTCCGCGGGTAGTGACGCTGTGATTCGGGTCAGGAGCGACTCGGCGCGGTCGTCGTCGAGGCTGATGAGGTCGTAGGCGCGCGGGTTCAGGCGGGTGCTGGCGTTGGTGTGGGCTGGCGTGGCCGGCCGGAACACCTCGTGGCAGATCAACTTCTCCACGTCCCAGACTGTGACCTCGCCTTGCGCCGTACCGCCTGTGACGCAGACGCGGTTGCGGCGCGCGGTTTTGCGGCTTGGGTGTAGTTGCAGGCGTGTGATCGGTTTCGCGGACGGGAAAGCCCACGAGCGCAGGCGCAAGCGAAAACGTAGGTCCCATAGAGCGAGAACGCCGTGTGAGGTGCCGAGGAGGAGCCAGTCGTGCTTGCGGCTGATGCAAAAGGTGGTAGGCTTGCCGTGTTGGGCGGGGTTCTGCAGCGTGAATATCAAAGACATGTCTCTTAGACCGAGCGCGAGTATGCGGCAGTGGCTGGTGGCAAGGACGAGCGTGCTGGCGTTTTCACCTCGGAAGTGCTCGCACCAGACGGCGTGCTCGCCCGTGGACGTGGTGTCTGGTATCTGCCAGCTGCGTAGCATTTCATACCGCTGAGCGATACGCGGGCCGTGCTCGCTTTCCGACACGAGGACCTTGATGAAATGCACGCTGCCGTCTGAACCTGTGCAGACAAACGAGTAAGTGCAGTCGATAAAGCAGAGGCTTGTGACTTTGACGCCTTCACCAAGAGACGTTTTGAATCGCGAGCGATGCGAGACATTGTTTTCGATGCGTGAGGTGTCCCAAACGCGTACCGTACCGTCTTCCGACCCGGTGACGAAGAAGAGATGGTCCGGTGACACGACGATTCGGTTCACTTTGGCGGTGTGTTCGCCGAGCACCGCAACAAGCTGACCTTGAGGGCGCCAGGGGCCTGAGGGCGGGCGGCCTGTGCTCGTTGGAATTGGTCCACGCTTCAGTGGCTTAATGAGGGGACCAAAGTCGGCAGCATCTGCTGGGAAGTTGTCCACATATACAGTGTCCAACAGCTTCAGCACCGTTGGATCATTGCCAGCGTAGTTGTGACCGGATCGGTTTGGCTTCGCTTGATTCCTTTTGCGGGCAGGGCTCTTTGGCTGTGGAGATGTCCGTCGGCTACTTGAAGTAGGCGCGTCTAGTTTCCCAGCAGCCATAGTACCATCGGTTGCGACTTCGGCGGCAGACTTGCCCGTACCCGCGAGTAGGCCAGCTGCACTACTCCGATGCTTCAGCTTGCGATCCATGTCTTTGCCTAGAAGATTGATGCCCGAACTGGGCGAGGATGAAAGGCTCTGACCGGTCGCTGATGACTGTCTCTTGAGGCCTGGGAGTTTGAGGGGAGCCTGCTGGCCACTAGCGACGTTTTTGTTTCCTTCGTCGCCAGCTTCCGTCAGTATCGGCTTTAGCTGCGGCGCCCTAGCCTCCTCCTGCCGTTGAGCAGCACGCGTGGCCTCTTCGATTGCCTCAACGAGATCATGAGCTCTCTGGTCCTGCTCTTGCGCATGCTGCTTGTACAGCTCCACATCGTTCTCAAAAATGACGGTCTGAGGCGTGACCTGCAGCTTGGTGAGAGAAACAATCTGATCGTAAATCGCCTCAGCACCCGGCGACTGATCTTTCTTACCTCTTTGCCCGGCACGCCACAGATACTCCCGGAACGCCAAAATCTTGACTTCGTCCTCGTTTCGCATACCGGCATTGCGCAGACGACCGAGCCACTGCTCGTCTTCGTCCGTCTTCGGCACTTTGTTCATCGACTTTGGTCCCAGCTCCGCGACGGAAGAGACAGGCGGCATTTGGTAACCAGCGCGGTATGATAGCTGCTTCGACTCTTTCGCCTGTTGCCAGAACGCACTCTTGTCCACCTTCCCAGCCCACTGCAGTGCCAAGTCTAGCACCGCCCGCGGTAACGGCTTCTTAAGCGCATCCAGAACTTCGACTTCGGAAAGGTTGCTGACTGGGACCTTCAAGTACGGCTTGACCAACGGAGCAACCAGAATCCTCACGTCAGCCATCGATAAGTATGTTGTCGCAGCCGACACGAAATGCGCAGCAGCTTCTTTGACCCACATATTGGGGTGCATTTCGAACCGCGCCACCGTGTCGATCAGTTCCCACGTCTTTGTGCGCTGCAGCAATCCCAGTTCCGCCATACTCGCCAGACTCCTCAGCGCTTGCTCGATCACAAACTCTTGCGGATCGGTGAGCGCTTGCAACATGAGCGGGAGGATGAAGTCTTCCAAGCTCGCTCCGCCAACGTACACCGCCACGCCTACGATTGTTTTGAAGAAGGCGCACTTGAGCTGCCAGTCCGGATCGTTGAGGTAGGTGTTGAGATGACTGAGCAGCACATCGCTGGCTCGCGCCTCGCCGAAGAAGACGCACAGCGTGGCGACCGAGCTAAGGAACGCGCGGCGCACAGCTGTGTCATTGTCCGTGAGGAACACTTTGGTCTGGCCCTCAAATTGATCGAGCAACTCAAGGCGGACAGAGTCGTAGGCGTCGCTGTTGGCGGGAAAGCCGTCTAGCTCTTCTTCTGCTCCATTGCCGGAAGTGGGCAACGACCCTGACGCACGCAGTGCTTGCATCATGTCAAGGAATCTAGACGCTGTTTCTGCCAGGCTCGCAAGACAAGCTGCGTAGGTAGCGCGGACGATGTGGTTTTGTTTGAATCCTCTGGTGCTGACAAAATTCTGCAGGCGCGGGAAAATGTACTGCGTGAACACAAACGAGTTGACGGGAGATGTAACAGTGACGAGGGCCAGCAGTTGAGTCATGGTTCGAAGCGCGGTGACCAGAACCATCTCGTTGGGATCATCGAGAAGTGGCATCACATATGGAAGGATTCGGTCGAGCTTGGCCTCGTCAGGTACTCTTTCAGCAAAAGCGAGCAGAAGCTCGCACCCTCGAATCTTTGATGATGCTCGCGCAGCGCTGCGCATAGAGTTTACGATGACAGTGAGCAGTATGAACGTTGCATTGTCACCGCTGTCGACAAGGCGTGAATCTGCGGTGTGGCGACTGTTGGGAAGGTCGATCTGCAGCGGAAAGACGTCGGTTCCAACGCCAGTTGACTTTGATCGAGCGCTTACTGCAACGTCTTCGTAGCCGAGAGATACTGACAGTAGATCGAAGTCTCCATAGACTCTATCAATCCTATCATCGGCCATGCCGTTGTTCGCTCCATCCGCGGTGTCGGTCTTCCTCCCACTCGAAGGGTCCGTGACTTCTTGCATCAAAGTGTGCAGGTGTTGGTAAAAGCACAACGGAAACGCTTTGCCTTTGAATTCGTCGAGATAGTCCTGCGCATGCCATCTTTCTTCGGGATCTCGCTTGATCATCGAGCTGATGAGTGCGCGCACATGTTCGTCCTCGACCTTGTTCAGTAGCATCAATTCAGGATCATAGTCGCCCTTGCGATACTTGAACAACTGGCTGAGTGTGAACGTCGGTGCTTCGGTAAAAAGCTCCGCAAGCACGCAGCCCAGACTGAAGATGTCCATATTCCAGTGCACAACTTCATCGCCCGGCTTCTCGCCCGCCGCATAGAACCGCTCAGGTGCAAGGTAGCAAGTCCGGCGCGCAGAAGTGTCGTAGTAGAACGAGAAATCCGCCGGATTGTCCTCCGGCAAGTAGACCGGCTTAAACGCACTCGCAAAATCGGTAAGATAGACCCACCCCCACGATGTCACGAGCACATTCTCAGACTTGATGTCGCCGTGGAACACGCCCCGGTCGTGGCAATCCCTCACGGCGCAAAGCAGCTGGAACGCCACCCACTTCTTCTCGACGCCCTCGAGGAATGGTCGCATGCTCACGCGGTCGTACAAGCTGGAGTGCACATACTGCCGCACCAGCACGCCCAGCGTCGCTGTCTCGCGCACCTTCTCGTACGGCAGGACGTTCCAGATGCCGCGCAAGCGTTCGCGTTCGATCTTCAGCGCCTTAACGTACGGTTTGAAGCTCACGCTCGCGTTGGTTTTGGCGCAGACCTTGGCGACGACAACGCTGGTGCGGTGGCGCGCGCGGACGGTGCGCAGAAAGCGGGCGCCGCCTAGGGGTTTCTCGAAGGTGAGATCGGTGAGATCAGCAGTCTCGAGGGCGCTAGAGCCCGCCGGCAGTGTGGTCAGGGAATAGGCTTGCCCCATGGTGGCGAGCGGTTATCCTTTGATGGGCATGGGTGGTTCGTTGTGCGGGTGAAGCAGGAGACTTCACCTCTGCGTGTCAATCGGCTTCTAGAGAACGATGGACGTTGATCAAGTCTTTCACAGCAGCAGAGATTCCTTAAAGGATGCGGCGTTCGACAAAAAGTGATGGCATGTGACGCTGTTTGCGCCAGATCTAAGACGTGAGGTCGCGAGGTCGCGCGGAGTCGCTCCAAGCTTCATCGCCTGAGGCATTCACTCTGTCTTCACCTCTTGTGCCAGCCGCTAGTTTCCGTCACGAATACACCAATCTGATGGCTAGGAAATCCAGCCAACCTGCCACATTTGGGACGATCTCTCAAGATTATACTTGCTGTATCTCATCTTCAGCTGATTCTTGTAACACGGTATGCGTAAAGACCCGAAGTGAACCGCTCCCTCCTCCTCCGAGAAACTTGTTCATCCTGCCACCACGTCAAGCCAGTTTGAACGAAACCGCCCCGGCATATAGATCCGTTGATCGACACAGCGCTTCAGGCACCAGCACCACCAACAATCACGCCTCCTGGGCAGCTGAACTTCGGTAGCAGAATCCAGCACAAGTTATTAGTCCCACTCGAGTTCCTCAATTGAAACCGTCACCCATTAAATCGCAACTGCCCCCCAAATGGCCACCCCGCCACCACCCCCTCCCACCAAACCCCCTACAGCCTTCATATCCGGCCCCATAGACGCCTCCGACGCCTACTTCGAAACCCACTACGCGCCCCACCTCGCCACCACAGCCTCAGCCAACCACCACTTCATCATCGGCCCCGTACGCGGCATCGACACCCTCGCGCTGCACCACCTGCTCACGCACCTCGCCGTCCCGCCCGCCCACATCACAGTCTACATGGCGTCGTTCGAGTATCTGGCGCCGGCCTGGCGGCGCCAGTACGAGGAGCTGGGCGTCAACGTGAGGAATGTGGAGGAGGCGGGGACGACGGCGGAGCGGGATGCGGCGATGACGAGGGATAGTGATTATGATGTTTTGAGGTATCGGACGGAAGTTGAGGCGAAAGGAATGTACGGGGCGGGTTGGAGGGAGAGGGTTAGTAATACGGAGATGAATGAGAGGAGGCGGAGGGGGGTGGGGAGTAGGGTTTATAATTTGGGGGGGAGTGTGGCGCCGGAGAGGGGGGAGGGGTGGGGTGGGGTGGAGGGTGGGGACATGGATGGAGGTGGCAGTGGGAAGAAGGATGTTGGGAGGAAACTGAAAGGTTTGTTTGGGAAACGGGAGGGAGTGAGGGGTGGGTACTCGGACCCTGTGGTGTGAGAGGATCGTGGTGGCGTTAGTCTGCGTGAGCGCCGCAATGGTCTTGCCGCCTTGTAGATGCTCAGCCAACGTCTACCTTAGCTTTGGAGCCGACTGCCTGTCCGCCGAGGACTGAGTAAGTTAAAAGGTGCGCGACTCTTGAAAACCTCTAGCAAGCTCACGCTAGCGGTCTGCTGCGTGGCTGCCAATAAGTCATCCCCAGAGGATGGCGCGCAAGAGAACGTCGAACGATTGTAGAGAACATTCGGTATACGCTCGAGGAAACAGGATAACTGTACAACAGCCGGCCCACATGCCCGACGCTCTCTATCCCCACACAAACATCCGCCCTCCCCCATATGCCCTCCCAACTCCCCCACGTACCCATCTCTTTGTATCAAATTCCCCGTCTCGACGCATCCACCTCAAACCTAGCCGATAACAAGGTTCGTCTCGTCGGGGAAATCGTACGTCGGGATCTCCAGATTCAGCGGCGCGGGCCCCTTGCGAATGCGTCCCGAGATGTCGTAATGGCTGCCGTGGCAAGGGCAGAACCACCCACCGAAGTCGCCCGCCTCGCCGATGGGCACGCACCCCAGGTGCGTGCACACGCCCAGCATGATCAGCCACTCGGGCTTCTGCACGCGCTCCTCGTCGGCCTGAGGGTCGCGCAGCGATTGCCAGTTGGTACCGTTGGCCTCGTCGATCTCGTCCGAGGTGCGGTGGCGGATGAAGACGGGCTTGCCGCGCCACTTGATGATGACGTTCTTGCCCTCGGGGATCGAGGCCAGGTCGACCTCAACCTTGGCCTGGGCCAGCACGTCGGCGGACGCGGACATGTTGACGAGGAAGTCTGGGGGTGTGTCAGTCGTGGTGTACCTTCAATGCCTCCGTCTCCTCTTCACCCGAGTGCCGTGCGACCTACCCTGCACCGTGTTCTTCGCCCCGAGGGCAGAGAGGCCACCAAAGGCGCCCACCATGAAGTAGGAGAACAGCTTGTTGCCCGCCTCGCCGCCGGTCGCCTTGTACTTCTTGAAGCTGGGGATCTGGGTGGTGTCCTGGTGGTCCGAGGTGCCTCGCGAGAAGGGCGAGCGGAAGTCGGCGGACGAGGTCGAGGCGTCGGCGCGAGTGCGTTTTTGCATGGCGCCGGCGGCGGAGGGGCGGAGGGCGACGGGGGCCTGCTGGCGCGTGGTGGCGCGGAGCAAGGCCGCGGGGGCGCGGGAGGGAAGGGCCATGGCGGGCGGATGGTTCGGGGGGGAGTGGGTGGCGGCGCGGTGGTGGTGGTGGTGGTGGCGGAGGGGGTTGGGTGGACGGTGATGGAGGTGAGGGCGGGACTCGGGTGCGGCAGGAGAGGTCGTTGATGCTTTTCTGGGGGAGAAGCCGGCTCGGATTCTTGGCGCAAATACCTCGTCGCTGATTGGTCCGCTGCCATTGGCTCACGGACGTCGACATCTGTATGCAGGTCCGCCGCGCCTTCGCCATCGCTGCCTGTCGAAAAGGTACGTATTTGATATATACTCAACTCACTGTTCACGACTCGTCGATTTGCGCAACCGATCTGACAAGTAGTCGATACAAAGTCCCGCCATGTCTCCAACCGCCAACACTGGCCGAAAACGGGCATTGCCCACATCCACCTCGAACGACAACCCGTGGACGAGAAGTCAGCTCAACTCCAGCACAAAACGCAAAAGAGCTGAAGGTATCGAAGAATCCAAATCAAAAAAGTCCAGCACCAACGCCAGAACACCCGAGCCCTCGCCCCATCCATCTTCCATCAAGATGAACAAACCCCGCGACAGCAACCATAACAAGAACAAGAACGAGATCGAGATCGACGCCGACCCCCCCACCAACGACTCCACCACCTCCACCGCCACAGCCTCCCCCCCAGCCGCACCCAAGAACGGCAACGACAGCAAAATCCCCGACCCGACCCGCCCCAGCACCAGCACCACCACCGCCTCAACCCCCCAACCACGCCCCCTCACCCTCACCCCCAAAACCGGCTCCCTCCTCACCCACCCCCCACCCAACGCCCTCCTAATCCACGCCTGCAACGCCCAAGGCTCCTGGGGCGCGGGCATCGCCGCAGCCTTCCGGCGCGCCTACCCCGGCGCCTTCAAAGTCTACGCCGCGCACTGCGCCGCGCACGCCCGCAAAGCAGCCACAGGGCAGGGGAAGGGCGGCAAAGGCAGAGTGCGCAAAGGCGAGGCGCTCCGGGGCACTGCGCTGCTCATCCCGCCGCAACCCTCGGACGGCGACAGCGTTTTCATCGGCTGCCTCTTCACATCGCGCACCTACGGCTCCTCCCGCGACTCCGCTACCCAAATCTTAGACGCCACGGGTCCAGCGATGGAGGATCTGATCGCGCATGTGGCGGCGTATGATGGGGGTGTGGGGGCGGAGGGGAGGGTGGGGGTGTGGCGGATGTGTAGGATTAATGCGGGGTTGTTTGGGGTGGAGTGGGGGTTGACGAGGGGGGTGTTAGAGAGTGTCGATGGGGGGGGGACGGTGGGGAGGATGGAGGTTTGGACGCCGGGGGGTGATGGGGTCGGTGGTGAGGGCGTGGATGGGGAGGGTGAGAGGGGGGAGGGGAAGGGTGAGAGGGGGGAGGGGAAGGGTAGGGGGAAGAGGAAAGGGAGGGGCGGGGGTATGGGGGTTTTCGGGGGCATGATGAAGGGAGGTGGCGAGGAGGTGGCGAAAGGGGGCGGAGAGGGGAAGTTGAAGGCAGGACCGAGTGGAGGGAAAGCAGATACGAACGAAGCTAAGGGAAAGGGGAAAGCTGCATCGACAGGAGCCGTCAAGAAAATGAAGTGATGGGAAAGGGCTTGAAGGGAAGGAGAATTGAGCACCCCGACGTGGGGGAGTTGATGAGAAGCTGACGGGAGGAACGGGAGGAACGGGAGGAACGGGAGGAACGAGATTCTAATGGCTTCAACACTTCGATGATACCCACCTAGTAAAAGAGCAGTCCACGCGACCTTTTTAGCGTCGTACACACATCTCATCTTCGCTTGGATCTTCAAGAGCGCCGACTCGAGACCATTGCATACCACATTCCTCGCTGTCCGTCCCGCCACATGCTTTATTCCACTCGACCACGCTCATCCCAGCAGCTCAACGTCCAAACCAATCGCTCGCATAAACAAGTTCACCTCGCCCAACCTCCGCTCGCGCATCTCCTCCGGCAACGCGCGACTAACCGCCACCGTCTCCATAACCCTTTCCTTAACCCCCAACACCAACCGCTGCTGCTGATCCGGACTCGCACCCACACCGACCGTCGCCAAGAACTGCCACACATGCACGTCGTCGGCGGCGCTCACGCTGGTGTCCGTGGGGAAAAGGAACGGCAGTACGGGCTCGAGCAAGTCGAAAAGGCGCGCGTACAGGCCGAGCCAGTGCTGGCGGTCATCGGCTGCGGCGGCCCCGGGCGCCTGCGCGGCGAGTTCCGCGCGCGAGACCAGCATGGTCAGCAGCGACACGCCGACTTTGGTGCGCACCACGGCTTGGACGTGGACGCGGTCGAGGACCAGGCCGAGCAGGCCGAGCACAATGCCAAGGGGTGCTTCGTTGACGTAGGCGAAGAGAGGGGGCATGACGGCGGCGCCGAAGAGGTCGATTTCGTCGCGGACTTTGGGCGGGAGCGGGGTGGAGTCTGCGGTCGGATGGGCGTCGCGGATCACGTTCAGAGAGTCGAGGTGAATGGAGAGGAGGGTGAGGGCGGTGAGGCGCTGTTGCTCGTCGAGGTGGCGGAAGAGGCGAGGGAACGCTTTTTTGGCTTTGCTGTGGGAGAGGATGGCGATGAAAGGGTGAGGGGTGGTAGGGCTGGGAGGGAATGTGTTAGTTTGCGGGATTGTGTTTGGGTTGAGGAGGGCTTACTCTTGCTGGATAGGTTCCATCACTTTCAGGGATTCCCACAGTTGCTGATTCAGGCCCTGCATTTCGGTCCGCCACTTGATGTGAGCCTCGATGACATCGGCTGGGCTGTCCTCGTTCGGGGGAGGCGGGAGCTTCCTTTCGTGGTCTTCGAGCTTCATCAAGACGCTGTAGACTTTCTCAATGTCTCGCAGCACTGCCTTACGGTTCGTGATGTGCTTCGTCGCAGTCTTGACTCGTTGCTCCGAATCCTGACGCTTCAGGTTAAGAAGTGGTCTTGGCGTTTTCGAGTTGCTAAAGGCGATTTTGCCCAGGGAACCCTCGACGACCAAGCTCTTGTTCTTTGGCCGGGCTTTGGCTGCTTCGACGGCGCGCGCGACCTGCTGCTCCATTCGCTGGACGTGGTTATCACCCCCTCGCGGATGGTTCCTGTTCCTCCCGTAGCCATATCTGGAACCCGTCTGAAAGAGGTAGGTCTGAGCAAACTGACTCAAAGGTTGACCGGGGCCACTGCGCGGCGGACCTCGAATCTGCGAGTGCACCTGATAGTAGAAGTCCTCGGCCAGCTGGTCTTCGCCGCCCGCGTCGTTGTCGAGTCCGCCAGTAGCCGTCAGAAGTTGCTGGAGCTGGATGCGGGTGATGAAGTTCTTGTCTTGCGGGGTCATAAGACCGTTGTTCACGCTCAGCATCTGGATCTTATGATTGCGCTTAGCACGTTTGGCATCTTCGGCGATATAGGCTTGGCGTTCTTCTTCCGTCATGTGCATCACCTGCTGGGCTTGCATGATCGGGGGGCCGTTGTAGGAAGGGCCACGAGCATGACCGGCGGGCTGAGGCGGTCCACGAGCGTGAGGAGGCTGAACGGGAGCAGCACCGCCCATCTGCCCAGGCATCTGTTGCTGCGGAGGTCCGCCCAACTGAGGCTGGCCCTGCATCTGTTGCTGCCGGGGATGGCGCTGCTGCTGCATTTGGGGGGGGGGCTGCTGCCGTTGCTGCTGCATCGGCGGCCCACGCGTGTCGGGCATCTGTCGCGGAGCCTGCGGCGGTTCTTGAAGGGGCTGCTGCGGTCTCTGCAATATCCGCATCGGCCTCTGCTGCTGCTCTTGATCCTGTTGGGGCGGAGGGCCCCCAACGCCCAGCATAGCCCTCAGTCCTTGACTCTGCGTGTCCATGTCTGGAGCTGGAGAGGGTGTCGGCCGAGGCTGCGCGTGGATCCCAGCCTCCACCTCCTCCAGACTGAGAAACTTGCGACCTGCAGATGCATCATGTTTTGCCTGTTGCTGCGGTTCCGCCGGCTTCCTGCCCATCGGCTTGCCCCAAATCGATGCATCGGCCTCGAGCTTAGGAATGTACTCCGGCTCCTTGTACGCCTCGTATCCTGTGCGCTTCGGCCTCGAGGGCTGGCCGTAGTGCGCAGCAGGCTGCTGGTATTGAGGTTGCTGGCCCCATTGGCCGGGCTGGCGCGCCTGATGCAGCGCTTGCTCCTCCAACAGCTCGTCCCGCACGTTGGCCGTCTGGCCCGCAAAGTCGAAATCTCTGCCCACGCCCTGCCGCGTGACGGGAGCTACGCCACCAAAGGTGTCATCGTTGAAAGTGTCGCCAGACTCTTTCAGGTGATTGCCCAAGCCGTCGTACGTGTCTTCGAAGTTCAGCACGTCGTCGTCATCGCCACCGTCTCTGCTGAGGCCGCCGAAGGGGTCGTGGCGCTCGAACATGCCCTGGCCGGCCGGACGGTCGCGGGGAAGATCGGTATTGAAGCCGAAGAAGGACATGGCGGCGGATGTGTCGCGCGTGTCGTGGTCGCGGCAATGGAGGGGGCGAAAAGCAGCGCGGGCGTCAGTAGTGGACTGGTCGAGCTGTGCTGTCTCGCATGGGACTAGCCGGAGCTAACCGTTTCGCGGTGCTGGTGAATGCTACAGCGTTCACACGCGTCGCCCAACCTCCACGCGGTAGAAGAAGGGATTGGAGGTGTTCTCGCTGCTGTTGAATGAGAGAATTGAGATCAATAGGCGAACGAAGGCGCAGATGGGCGAATTGATGGGGTAAAGTGGTTAAGAGATGGTGACGCAGGTCAATCAATATCAATGCCTAGGTCGCAGGATGCGGCAGCCGGGTGGTTGGCGGGAGTTTCAAGACGAGGGGCGATTGGCACTCGCCCATCCCCTGCTGGACCGCGCACGCCCTTGCGTACTGTAGCCGCATGCCGCGCCCAACGCGACTCTCCGTCTTCTCTACCAAAATACGAGCCTCTTCGTGTTCTTTTCTGCCCCTCCCCCCCTATCTCTCTCCCTTTCTTTCCCTGCCCGCCCGCCCTTCTGCTGATCCAACCTCCTCCATCCCACTTTCTCGTCGCTCTTTCACCAACCCCCTTTGTGACGTAGCGGGAGGCGACTCGACCACCACCACCACCACCTCGACGGCATTCCGTCTCACCTCGCCAGCCGCAACGCATACTTGGCAGCAGGAAGGTGACGACCGCAGAGCGGAGCATCTCCTAATCCCTACCACGCCCTCCCGACCGACGGCGACAACGACCCTCACCTTACGGCACCCTACCAGACTCCAGACGGATCCCTGGATCAGCAAGAGAAGGAGAACCACAACGTGTGCGACCCCGATTTCCCACACCACGACACGATGATGGCCGGGTCCACGCGGTACACCCGCTACATCATCTTCGCCTTCATCGCTCTCGTCCTCATCTTCTTCATCTCCTCCTCCTCCAGCACCGTCGACAACCACATCAAATCGACCACAGAGCTCCTGAAGGGCCAGGGCCGGAACTGGAAGGGCTCTGCCGCCTCGCCTGCTGAGCAAGGCGGAACCATCAAGAGTACCCCTGCCACCGTGCCCGGCGAGTCCCCGGAGGACTCGAGCTCCGACTCCTCCCCCAACCCCCAGTCCGGCAGCAGCCAGACCTCCCTGACAGGCGCCGCCCCCGGCGTGCGCGCCAACGCCACCTTTGTGACCCTCGCCCGCAACCAGGATGTGTGGGAGATCTCGCGCAGCATCCGCCAGGTCGAGGACCGCTTCAACCGCCAGTACAACTACGACTGGGTCTTCCTGAACGACGCCGAGTTCGACGAGACGTTCAAAAAGGTGACCTCCGCCCTCACCTCCGGCCGCACGCGCTATGGCAAGATCGGCAAGGACCACTGGGGCTTCCCCGAGCACATTGATACGGAGAAGGCGGCCAAGGTGCGTGAGGAGATGCACGAGAAGAAGATTATCTACGGCGACTCCATCAGCTACCGTCACATGTGCCGCTACGAGTCAGGCTTCTTTTTCCGCCACCCGCTGCTCATGGAGTACGAGTACTACTGGCGCGTGGAGCCGAGCATCGAGCTCTTCTGCGACGTCGGCTACGACCCCTTCGTCTTCATGAAGGAGAACAAGAAAAAGTACTCCTTCGTCCTCTCCCTCTACGAATACGTTGAGACCATCCCCTCTCTCTGGGAGACCACGCGCAGCTTCATGTCGGCCTACCCCGAGCACATTGCCGAGGACAACAGCATGGCCTTCCTGTCGGACGACGGCGGCGTGACGTACAACCACTGCCACTTCTGGAGCAACTTTGAGATCGGCAACCTGGACTGGCTGCGATCGGACGCCTACATTGACTTTTTCAACCACCTCGACCAGGCCGGCGGTTTCTACTACGAGCGCTGGGGCGACGCCCCCGTGCACAGCATCGCCGCGGGGCTGATGCTGCAGAAGGATGAAATCCATTTCTTCAACGACATCGCCTACTACCACGTCCCCTTTACCCACTGCCCGACTGGCGAAGAGAAGCGCCTCGAGCTTAAATGCCACTGCAACCCCAAAGACAACTTCGACTGGAACGGCTACTCTTGTAAGCCGCCCCGCCCCCGCACCCCCAAATCTCCCTGTTCCCCACCAAGCTAACCATGCCCCACCCCAGGCACGAACCGCTTCTTCGAACTCCACGACATGTCCAAGCCCGCCGGCTACGAAGACGAGCAGTGACTTCACGGCCGCCGCCTCTTCCACTGGACGCCCGCTGCGCTCTTCCTCGCCGCCCTGCTCGCCCTGCTCCTCTTCCTCGTCTGCTTGCTGCTCATCCGCCCCTGCTTGCTGCTGCTAGACCGCTTGCGCGCCACGCCCGCAGTCGCGCGCGTGGAAACTTACGTAAACGAAAAAATGCGCGTGACGGACGGAGGATGAGGCGCCGAATTTGTATGCTTTCCCCGGGCGTGAGGTCCTGGTGCTGGGAGCGGCGGGCGGAGCCCCGGATGCGCCAAGTCAAGCGAACTGCATCTTACCATCTAGCCCCCATGCTCCTCTACACTTCTGAGCTCGCGAACGGCGTCAACGGTGCCGCGGCTGATGGTTTTTCTGGGATTTTTGCCGGTGGCGGTGGCGCAGGGGAGCCTTTGCTGATGGTGCCACGAGCGGTGCGAGGGCGCGCCGTTTGCTCGTCTCTCGGGTTTCTCTGCTGGCTTGGCTTGGCTTGTTTCGGGTGCGTGGGTGGCGGGGCCGAGCGCGTGTCCTGAGTAGATGTATGAGTGCGTTCTTCCGTCTTGTGCGCTGTGCTGCTACCGCGCGTGTGGTTTCTGAATGTGCCTGTTCTGTGCGTGGGTTCGTTTGGTTGGGGTGGTGGGGACAGGCTTGTGGCCAAAGGGAGGCACCAGCGTTTGCAGCTATGTGGTGAGGAGACGGAAAGAAGTGCGTGTTATTCGCGGTGCGCGTGTGACGTCTGGTGGACTGCGGAGCTGGCGTAATGTGCATGCTCTCGGCAACAGTAATTGTACAAGATCTCTCTGAATCCCACGGACTGTCTATACGGCACCGTCCACGCAGGGCGGGCTGCCAACCCCCGTGTCCAGCTCTTTTCCCGCCGCCAGGAGCACGTTCAGGCGCCTCGGCCCTGCGTGCCTGATATTCATACATCCCCCCCCCCTAGCACCGGCACAGCAAACTCGACGCCGGCTCCAAGGCTATCCCGTCGCGCCGACCCCCCTCTCCCCGACCCCCCGCCACTGCTCCCTCCCCTCCCTCAACGCCTTTGCCTGCTTGGCCATATCCGTCTTCCACTCCTGCCTGGCAGCCACGGCATCCCCGCCGGGCGCCTCCCTCTCGCGCGCATCATCGCCCATCTTCTCCGCCTCCTTCGCCTGCACCGTCCCCCACCCGGCCTCTCCGCCCCCATCCTTGCCCACCTCCAACCGCTTCGGCCACCGGAACCCTTCCTCCATCATCACCGTCATGCGTTTCGTGGCGCGCGGGCGGTGCCAGCGGTTGTAGTGCGGTTGGATGTCGCTGGGCTTGCCGGAGGTGACGCGCGATTGCTGCACGTAGGAGGTGATGGCTGTGACGGGGAGGGCATAGGCGGTGTAGAGGTAGGAGCGCAGGTCGAGCTTGGAGAGCCAGAGGGGGACGAGGAAGGTGGCGCGGGTGGGGGGGTGGAAGGGCGTGCGCAGGAGGGTGAGCGTGATGTCGGGTCTGGTTGAGGGGGGTTAGTTTGGGGGGGGTTACTCTTAGGAGTCGGGGAGGGGGCCGTACAGGTAGACGTCTTTCCGGCCGGGGCGGAAGGGGGGGTGCTTGGGGCCGACTGCTGTGGAGACGCTGGTGTGTACGTGGCGGGTGGGTTGCGCCTTGGGGACGGCTGTTTTGACGGCGTGGCCGGTGATGCGGCCGGCCATGGCGGCGCCGGGGGAGAGCGCGTGCGTGGGCGTGTGTGCACGTCGTCCAAATGGTTCGTGGGGGTTGCTGGAAGGCGATAAAGGCGTGTGTGTTCGCTTTGACGCGGCAGACGGGTTCAGTTGATGTTGCTCGCGTCGTCTTCGACTTCGGAGGAGCCAAGGCCGGCTTCCGCAAAGTGAATGTCGATGTCGACGACTTGTGGCAGACCGGACAGAAATCGCGGTGAATACTCGCTCCTTCCGCATTGGGTAGGCAGGATTGGAAAAAGCGTGTAGAACGGCATTTGTCGGGGTAAGCGTGCCTTCTCACTAACTGAGTGGTAGATAATCTGATCACTCTTAATATGTCGATTCGACGAAGTCTGATAGGATTGTGAGTCGGAACAACCTTCTGGTATGCTGATGTAGAGACCGTCAGCAGCAAATGATACATGTGTGGACATGAAGTTTCGACCTAAATGAACTTGCAATTTCTCGATCGATATAGACCCCAGACTATTCTCGCCGTCCCAAACAGCACTCTCAGTCATCTAGACTCATATATTACCTTGAGGTCCCCATATCATACTAATCCCAACTATGCTACATCTCGAACCGTCCTCCGTGGTATAAAGCCGTCCCCACCGACTCATCTCGAGCCACCCCTCGTGGCACGATTCGATCTCGATGCCACGCGGCGCCTTGCTCTGGCTTCCGCACCTATGCTCCTGGTAGTCCACGGCAACAATGGTTGCAGGGCCCCGATCTGACGCAGCGACTATTTTGCTGACAAGGCATCTCCCGTGCCTAAGGTAGTGCGCAGAGACACGACGAACGCATCGCCCACCCGCACGCACCAAATCCATTCATCCATCGCATCCAGCCCTTAACTTCTCAACACCTCAATCCCCCTTCCCCGCCCCTCCCTCCCCCAACGCAGCCCTCACCCTCGCTCCACCCCTCTTCCTCAACTCCCCCGTAACCCCCTGCAATGCCCTCGGCACCTCGCGCCCCGTCTTCAGATACCACAGCTTGAGGTTGCGCGCCTTGTCCTTCAGCTGCACCTGATTGCGGTCTTTGAGGACCTCGCTCACGCTGCCGCCGCGGCCGTACAGCGCCAGGATTTGCGACCAGTGGGGCCCGGAGACGCGGTCGAGGCCGGCGATGAGAGCGTCTTCTTCGGGTTTTGTCCAGGGCTGGCGGAGGATGGGGGGTGGGTGGGAGGTGCTCGGGGCGGGTTGCGGGGGGTGCTGGCCGGAGGGGGAGGGGGCGGTGGTCGGATGGGTGTCGGTGGTGGCGGGTGGGGGTTGCGTGGTGTTGCGGGCGTAGGAGTCGTTGATGGCGGTGGCGATGCGGCGGTCGGCGGTGGCGGACGTGGCGGGGACGTTGAACGCGGGCTGCAGGCGCGGGTGCACGTTCATGATGCTGTCGATGTTTTTGCTGATGCACGAGGCGAATTCGCGGACAAAGTCGGGCCACTGATATTTGCGGGAGAGCTCGCGTACGGCTTCGTCCGAGCAGTCTTCGGCGAGGAGATAGCTCTTGCGTGCGCGGCTGCGGTCGATAAAGTCCTGTTCGCTGGGGGACAGGCTCGGGGCGTCCGGGTGGCGGGTCAGGATCTGTGCGTCGAGGTCGGGAGGGAAAAGTTCGTCTAGCATGGCTTCGGGGCTGCCTTCGCTGTTGATTATGGCGGAGATGTAGGTCTGCGTTTTCAGCTCGAGAAGAATGGCGCCTTGCCACTTCAGTAGCCGTTGACCCAGAGGCACGAACGTTTCCATGAAGAACTCGTTCAAATGAAAAAAGCCAACGTCGTGTGCACCGAGCACGCTCGAGATAAAAGTGGCGATGTTGGCCTTTCGGATGATTTCCTGCTGCGTCGGTTGGAACATTTGGATGGCAATGGCGTCGATGAATTGCGTTTCGCGACTGTAGACCTTGCGTGTTTGGTTGAAGAGATTCTTGACGGTCGCATAGGCCTGACTGTCTTCTGTCTCGTTGCCACGGACGATCTCTTGGATATGCGGGAAACTCGACTTGGAAATGGTGTGGATGAGTTGGATGGCCTAGTAGCCATGTCAGCGATGTTCATACTAGATTTCGTCTAATCGGGTAGGAACATACCAGATTATCCAAAATCGGGAGGCTCTGCACTTTCAAGTGCATGTTTGCATCGTCGTAGCTGAATCCCGACTCGCGGCCCGCCGCTTGCTCGTGAGGTGTGCCATCGCTAGGTGAAAAGTAGGCGAATCGCGGTGGATGCACTGCAGACGAGGCTTGAGGGTGGTAAGCCTGCAGACCCTTCTCATCGATCCCCTCGCCAGCACCTAGGGGAGCCTCAACCTTCACGGGTGGGAAGTAGGGCATAGTCACGGAAGACTGCTGCGGGAGAGGGTAGTTGTGAGCGGGTTGCGGTTGATGTTGCGCAGCAGAGATGAAGTCGCCGGAAGGCGGGGCCCAAGACGAGTTATATGCATTCGGGTCGGACGGTTGGTAGAGGTAGGGCTGGTTCGAGTACGACGGCAACTCGGGATAAGGCGAGGAAACAGCCGCGGAATTATGTGGTTGCCACGAGGGATCCACGTGGTGGCTCCTGCCGCTGGCGTCGGCGACAAAGTGCTCGGGGCTCATCTGGGGCGCCGCACCGATGGGGTGAGACTGGCGAGGGGGGGGCATGAGGTGGGGATAGGGTTGAGGTTGACGGACTGGCGCGTCGGGATCCCAGACGGCGCCGTCAGCATGCGCCGCGGGGAAGTGGTCAGCGTCTGCCCGTTTTCGCTTGCCCATGCGCGCGTAGGCGGCGACAGTGGCCGCTGGGACGGCATGGTGGGGCGGATCCTGGCCCTGGTGCGATTGATGAAGCGCGCAGCCGGCGAGCGGTAGCGGATGGGCGTAATCGGACAGGCCGGGGGCGGTGGCGGGGGGGTATTGTTGTTGTTGTTGTTGTTGCTGGTGGTGGTAGGCATGGCCGGGGACGACTGGGCAGCAGACGGGTTAGCGCTCGTCTGTTTCATCCGATCCGGGGCTAGCACGGCAGCGGACGTGTTGCCCGATTGAAAGTGTAAAAGTAGTGCAACTGCTGGATGGGTCGAATCCTGATCGATCGCGGCGCGGGCGGACGGAAACGAGGCAGGGGGCGGAGGGTGGAAGGGGGGCGGGGAGGGCACCTCGAGAGGGAGGGGGGGAGGGGGTCTGGCACGCACATCCACCGCTGTTCATCATGTCGCTATCGACTGACTTAGGGCTGGCCCTGCCTCCCGATCAAGCCCTAGATGGGTGCGGCACTGCACTGCACTCCGCTGATGGAGCTGTCCGAGTCCAGTATGCACGCCCGATGTATTGCTGTGCAGTACTGTGCCTCATGTGCGCCTTGTTCGTCGTGCGCGCGGCGAATCGACGTCACGCCGCGTCGGGGATCGTGAGAAAGATGAGCGGCAGAGTCGTGCAGACCGGAGAACACAAGAAGCCGAAGCCGAAAGCCCAGAAGCCGTGGACCGGGGGGAATAAGGAACATATCAAAGTTTCTGGAAGGTCTGTGAAACTCTGCAACGTCGGTCTGTATACCTTGCTATATTGCCACCAAAGTCAACAATACTGATTACATTATTGTGCCATCTTAACTCGAGAGAAATCTCCCAAATCCTCTTTGCCGCGGCACATCAACACAAGACGGATCTTCTTTTTCCCGGCGCAATCGTCGTCGACACCGCGCTCCTTCGCCACGGCATCTTCCGACGACTGATGTCGTGCAGCTCACGGCTTGGCGTTGGCCTCTAGGGCACCGGCGACTCCCACGTTCTGCCTTAGGGCAAGCGAGACCTCACCCCGCTCACTCCTCGAGTCCTCGGCCAACAACTTAGTTAAACCTCCACCACGCTTGTGATACCAACTGGCGCATGCCATGTGATCGCACTGTACAGTGCTGTATCTCCGACTGCCCTGGGCCGTCAACTAATGTGATATCCCCGCACCGCAATGGCCTCCCCCGCCCTCGACCCCGACCTTCAGTTCCGCAACGAGCCCTACAACCCGCTCTACAACCTCTTCCGCTCCAACCCCATCCTAGTCCACCAGTACGTTTGATGCTCCGGTTCTTTCTTCAATCTAATCAGACTCATCACATCACTCGCCGTTTGCTCGGACCCGTATTCGCTCGCTCAGCTCACACCCACCCGCTAGAGACAACTCCGACGACCGCCCGGCCTTCACCGCCCGCCCCTACGTCAGCCACCTCCTCTTCGACAACAACGACTCCGACGCGCGCGACCACTGCGCCGCCGAACGGAGTAAGCCGTCCGCCCGCGAGGCCCGTTACCCCATTGCCCCGCCCAAAAACGGCCGCCAACTGCCACCCATCCGAGCCATCCCCGACAACCGCACCGTAGCCTACTGACCTCCCCCTTCCACCAGCCTTCCTCTCCTACCTCCGCCTCTCCACCTATCTCGCCGTCGTCTCCACCGCCATCCTCATCTCCTTCCACCTCAAATCCGCCCCCTCGCCGCTTGAGCAGCGCATCGCCCTCCCGCTAGGCGTCGTCTTCTGGGCGCTCGCGCTCGCGTGTCTGGGTAGCGGCGTCGGGAACTACGTCAAGACGGTCAATCGGTTCTCAAGGCGCGCGGCGCTTGTGCAGAGTGGTGTGGGGACGCAGGTGGTGAGTGCTTGTCGTTTTGTTTGGGTTTTGGTGGGGTGGGTGAGGGGAGACTTGGTGCTGATTTGATGTGTTGTAGGTCATTGCTGTGGTCGCTTGTGCGATTATTGCGGCTTGTGTGCTGTTTTTGTCGACGGACGTTGGGGCTGGATAAGGGGAATCGGGTTGGTTTGACGTTTCATGACATTTTGATACCATTTGCACTTCGCGTAATGCGATTACCGCGGGTTCCATGCCTTCATCTGATGTCGTTTCCTGACATGTGATAAACGCGGCCTCTGCTCCGAAGGCTCTCCTCGTCCCTGTACATTCGACGTGCGGTGTTTTGGCTTCATCCCGCAGCGTAATTGCTCGTTCGCTTCCCTCATCGTCCCCTCCCTCAATTCACATCCATGAGGGCCCACGTGTGCTCATCAACCGTCGAGTAGACCATACCCATCTCCCCCAGCTCCTCGCCACCCTTCATCACCTCCCCGATCTCCATCCCCGCCCGCTGTGCAATATCCTGCATGTGCAACCCCTCATTCGTCTGCGGCGTATTGCGGATGCACTGCAACACCTTTCTCGCGGCCGCACTCGCATTCGGCGGCAACCCATCCCCACCTCCCTCACCCATTCCCATCCCATTCTGCTGCGCCCGCCCATAACCCCCCGCACCATTCGCCTGCCCCCCCGCCCCCTGCTGCCCGCCCGCCTTCACCGCTTCCAACGGCCCCCTCGTAAAATGTAAATGCACCACCGTCGCCTCCAGCAGATGATACTGCACCTCATTGAAGTCCTGCACGGGCCTGATCACGTTCGCACCCACATGGCGCTTATTATTAAAAGCCTTCAACCTCCCCCACACCCTCGCATACCCCTGCTCGACCAACTTGGCCTTCTTCCCCGCCGCCGCATCCTCCCCCTCCATCGCCGCCTCCGCATCCACCCACACTTTGACCTCGATAATGCCCGTCCCGTCGTCCAGCTTGTACGTCACATTGGTCGTCTGCGCGCTGATGTTGCGGATCTGACCCACGAGCGTCACTTGTGTCGCTTCGCTGCCGTCGATCATGAAGTACTCCGCGTCGGGGTGCGGGTGGTGCGCGTTGACGAGTTGCTTGATCGTGACGGGGCGGAGCGTGTCTTTGCCGTAGGTGCGTTTTGCCGACGGCGAGTCGCCGCTTTGCGAGCCCGGGAGAAAGCCGCCGCCGCCGTTGCCGCCTTGGGCGCCGTACGAGGTCGTTTGGTAGCCGTAGTCTGAGGGGGTGGGGGGTCAGTTGGGGGGATGAGGAGGGAGGGGCTCGAGGACTTACCCATGATTGTGAAAATTCGAGTCCGAGGCTGGGGTTGGAGAGGTTGTTGGAGCACTCGAATTGGTCGAAGAAGGGTCGGTGGTGTTGTCGAAGAAAGTGGATGCTCTCGAGATGCTGTTGCAGCCTGCAAGTGACGTGGGGCGGGAAACCGTCGCGCGTCGCGAAAAGACGCGTTGGAGTCGGCATACCTTCCCGACAAGTGAGAGCTTGCTCTGCACGCTATCGCCGCCTATCTCCGATCGAGAGCTTTCGGCAATCCCGCCAAGGCTAAAATTTCCAGACCTCGAGATCCCCGTTGAGGTCGAGACGACAACACTCCACACGGAAAGCGACAACTCCCCGCAATCATGCACCGAGCCGCGTCGCCCGCGCTCTCGGAAAACGAGGTCGACATCTCCAAGAGCCTCTTCAGCCATGGCGACGACACCAGCGGCGCGACCGACTTCATGTCGGGCGGCGGCCTGCTCCCCGACACGGCCGGCGACGACTCGGACCGCGAAGACGAGGCCTTCATCGCCGCCAGCCAGGTCGCGGCGAACCGCAAGAGCGAGAGCAAGGCGGCCAAGAAATCGGGCGCCTTCCAGAGCATGGGCCTGAACACGCACCTGCTGAAAGCGATCACGCGCAAGGGCTTCGTGGTGCCGACGCCGATCCAGCGCAAGACGGTGCCGATCATTCTGGACGGGCAGGATGTGGTGGGAATGGCGCGGACGGGGTCGGGGAAGACGGCTGCGTTTGTAATTCCCATGATTGAGAAGCTCAAGTCGCATTCGGCCAAGGTGGGGGCGCGGGCGGTGATTTTGTCGCCCTCGCGTGAGCTGGCGCTGCAGACGGTCAAGGTGGTTAATGAGATGGGGAAGGGGACGGATCTGCGGTCGACGTTGCTGGTGGGTGGGGATAGCTTGGAGGATCAGTTCAGCAGCATGGCGAGCAATCCGGATATCATTATTGCGACGCCGGGGCGCTTTGAGCATTTGAAGGTCGAGATGGGGCTGGAGCTTTCGAGCGTGAAGTATGTGGTCTTCGACGAGGCGGACAGGCTGTTCGAGATGGGGTTTGCGGCGCAGTTGACGGAGATTGTGCACTCGCTGCCATCATCGAGGCAGACGCTGCTATTCTCAGCGACGCTGCCGAAGTCGCTCGTGGAGTTCGCGCGGGCGGGTCTGCAGGAGCCGAAGCTCATTCGTTTGGATGCTGAGAGCAAGATCTCACCTGGGTTGGAAAGCGCTTTCTTCACGGTCAAAAGGGGCGAGAAGGAAGGAGCATTGCTGCACGTCTTGCAGGATGTGATTAAGATGCCAACTGGCACGACTGATGCTAGCAAGAAGTCGAAGGAGCCGGCTTCAGGAGCCAACAAGAAGCGCAAGAGGGGGCCGAGCGAAGCTTTCGGGAACGAGACGCCTTCGCCCCATTCGACCGTTGTGTTCGCAGCGACGAAACACCACGTGGACTACTTGGCCACTCTCTTGAAGGCTTTTGGATACGCGACCTCCTACGTCTACGGCTCACTGGACCAGACGGCGCGCAAAATTCAAGTCCAAGACTTCCGAACTGGCATGACAAACATCTTGGTCGTTACAGACGTCGCAGCTCGCGGGTTGGATATCCCTGTACTGGCCAACGTCATCAACTACGATTTCCCTTCGCAGCCCAAGATTTTCGTCCACCGTGTCGGTCGAACCGCGCGCGCCGGGAAAACAGGATGGAGCTACAGCTTGGTCACTGGCCAGGACATGCCCTATCTCGTTGATCTGCAGCTATTCATGAGCCGGAAGCTGGTAATGGGTCGATCTGAAAAGGAACCAGATATGTTTAAAAACTGCATCGTTGTCGGAGCCATGATCCGAGACAAGCTGGAGCGCTCATGTGAAGAAGTCGGCAAGCTGATTGACCGTGACGAAGACCTCGAGGCAATGCGAGATGTTGCTACGAAGGGCGAGAAGCAATACCTGCGTACGCGCAATTCGGCTTCGGCGGAGAGTGTGAAACGGACGAAGCAGCTGGCACAGGGTGACAACTCGAAAGCTACCAACATGCTGTTTGAGTCTGATGAGAATGGCGATGTTGAGGAGCAGAGGCTGAACATGCTTGCTGTAGTGAGCGGCTTTCGGCCACAAGAGACTGTGTTCGAAGTTGGCCAACGAGGAAAGGTGAGCAAGGCGGCGGATATCATGAGGCAGCGGAGGGCGAAGATCCAGCCGAAGCACCGCAATAAGAAGGAGGGCGAGGATGAGGACGAAGATGAAGACGGCATAGCTGCACCAGCCGTCAAAGACCAAGACTCTGTCGTCGACGACGTCCCACAGACCCTCGAAGGCGACTCAGACGACGAAGAGCTGGTCCTCACTCAGCCTAACATGGACGACGCCTCTGAAGACGAACTCGACACCACTTTTTCTGCGCCAAACAAACCCCGCAAACCTCAATTTCAAGACACAGAGCACTTCATGGGCTACACGCCCACAACCCTCAATCTCGCCGAAGACCGCGCTTACGGTGTTCACACCGGTGGTGGCAGCAACAACTTTGTCGAAGCCGCCAAGGGCGCCACCATGGACCTGGGCATGGACGACAGCGGCAAGGCTTTCGCCGAGCCATCGCGGCCGCGCGGACAGCGCTGGGACAAGAAGAGTAAAAAGTACGTTTCGCGCGCGAACGACGAGGATGGGAGTAAAGGGCAGAAGTTCATTATTGGCGAGAGTGGGCAAAAGATCGCCGCTTCGTTCAAGTCGGGTCGCTTCGATGCTTGGCGCAAGGCGAACAAGGTGGATCGTTTGCCACGCGTTGGTGAGCAGGAGCGTGCTGGCGCGCACTATTCATCGAATAATCACAACAGCCGTGGCGGTCGTGGTGGCGGTCGTGGTGGTCGTTTTGTGCATAAGCAGGAGCGGGCGCCTAAGGACGCGGACAAGTACAGGGATGACTTTGAGGTCAGGAAGAAGCGAGTGGCGGAGGCGCGGGAGAAGCGCGTGGGGAGATTTGCCGAGGGCAAGGGGAAGAGCGAGATCAAGGGAGTGGAGGACGTGAGACGGGGCCGGAAGATGAAGGACAAGAGAAAGGAGAAGAACGCTCGGCCGAGCAAAAAGAACTGAGGCACTGTAGACAACACACCGGAATCCGACCTTTGTACGTACACATCTCACCTCATCGCTGTCATCACGACATTGTCTTGCGGCTAGGTATCGACAGAGACATCTCTCACGCCTCCGCCGCCAAGTACTCCCCCACCGCTTTGACAGCGCCTTCCAACTTCTCCCCCTCAATCAGCATCAGCAACCCCCTAGGCTTCACGCCCATCTCCTGAAACGTCCGCTTCGAGTCGCTTTCCCCTTGCTTCTCACACTCAAACCCCGCACTCGCCACCGCATGCCGCTGCAACACCTCATCCTCGGGATGAAAGTAAAACGTCTCCCCATCCCCCGTCGCCTTCGCCGCCTTCTTCTTCTTCTGCGGCCGGTCATCCTCCACATCCAGCGTCGACGCCACCTCCGTATACGTCCGCGAGACGACGAGGTAGTGCGAGAAAGCGTACGGCTCGCCCTCGGCGCGCGCCCACGCCATCTCCTCCAGCAGCATGCTGTACATGGGCGGCACCGTCGCGTGCGGCATGTTGATGAAGCGGTCCGACAGGATCAACCCCACCTGCGCGGGCGTGTCGGGGGACAGCAGCGTCTCCAGTTGTGCTCCGAGAGGGGTGGCGGGCGCGGCGCTGCGGGCCAGGATGTAGGCGGTTAGTTGCTGGATGGCGGTTTTGGAGCGGTGCTCGGCGAGGTTGAGGACGGTGAGGAAGGCGTAGGGGTCGCTTTCTTGGCCCTCGCATTTGATCGTCGTGCCGAGGAGGGGCTGCGCGAGGATCATGTCGGCGAGCTCCGAGAGGTCGAAGAGCTGGTTGTCCATGTCGAGGAGTTGGCGGAGAAGGTTTTTGAGCCCGTGGAAGTCGATTTCTGGGGAGGGGTCGAAGTATTCGAAGTCGACGTCGAGGAGGGACTTGTCCTGGTTATGATGTTAGCCATTCCGCGAAGTTGGTTTCTTTTGAGGTTGTTCGCTTTACGTCGTCGCTGCCGCTCTCTTCGCCGTCAATGTCCATTTTCGTCTTAGAGGCGGACTGGTCGTCGCCATCTGCTTTTCTTTTGCCCATGAATGCGAGGTCTGTTTTTCTGATATTCTTAGCTCGGTGGGACACAGTGCACAAAGTTCTTGCGAGTCCTGGCCTGAAATTCCTTTGATTTGAAGTTGTCTTGCGAATTCACGATGACCTGGTCCTCGAGCCACTTCCGCTCCTGCCGCGCGAGCACGAGGAAAAGTCGATGCCAAGACATATGCAGGTCAATCGCAGAGTGTGTCGGCGTGAGCAGACGGATCTAACCGTGCCCCACCTCGCATCGCGTCCCTCTGCCAAAAAGTTTCGAAAACACTCATTCGTCCCCTCGCGACAACACTCACTCATTACCCTTCACATCCCCACGAATCTAGCCCGTCATGGTTCAAACCGAGGGCGACGTGCCGCCGCCTCCCCACACCATCTTCGACACCATCCTCGTCCTTGACTTCGGCTCCCAATACACCCACCTCATCACCCGCCGTCTACGCGAACTCAATGTGTACTGCGAAATGTTGCCCTGCAACCAGAAGCTCTCCGAGCTGACCTGGAGGCCCAAGGGCGTCATTCTCTCCGGCGGGCCCTACAGCGTCTACGCGTCCGACGCGCCACACGTCGACCCCGACGTTTTCGGACTCGGCGTGCCGATTCTGGGAATCTGCTACGGGTTGCAGGAGATCGCGTGGCACCACGGGAAAAACGTGTTGGCGGGGGAAAGGAGGGAGTATGGGCATGCGGTACTCGAGGTCGCACGGCACAACTCGCGTGTGGACAGGCTGTTCGAAGGGTTGCAGGACGACATGGAGGTGTGGATGTCGCATGGGGACAAACTGTCGCACTTGCCGGACAAGTTCGTCACGGTCGCGGCGACGCAGAACGCGCCGTTTGCGGGGATTGCGCATCTGGAGAAGGATTATTACGGAATTCAGTTTCACCCGGAGGTGACGCACACGCCCAGGGGGAAGGAGGTGGTGAGCAACTTTGCCGTGGGAATTTGCGGGGCGCGACAGGACTGGACGATGGGGGCATTTGTGGATAAGGAGATTGCTCGGATACGTGCCTTGGTCGGCGAGAAGGGTCAGGTCATTGGTGCTGTGAGCGGTGGCGTCGACTCCACTGTGGCTGCGAAGCTCATGCAGGCGGCCATCGGCGATCGGTTCCACGCAGTGATGGTGGACAACGGCGTACTTCGCAAAGACGAAGCTGCTCAAGTCAAGAAAACGCTTTCGTCAGGTCTCGGGGTGAACCTCACCGTCGTCGACGCCAGCGATCGCTTCCTGTCCCTGCTCGAGAACGTCGCGGATCCCGAGAAGAAGCGCAAGATCATTGGGAACACATTTATCGACATCTTCCAAGCTGAGGCCGAGAAGCTGGCTGCTGCTGCTGCAAACACCCCTCGCGCTGGACCCATTGAGTGGTTCTTGCAAGGTACCCTCTACCCGGACGTCATCGAGTCCATCTCCTTCAAAGGCCCCAGCGCCACGATCAAAACACACCATAACGTCGGCGGCCTGCCAGAGAAGATGTCGCTCAAGCTCATTGAGCCTCTGCGCGAGCTTTTCAAAGACGAGGTCCGCGCCCTGGGCACGTCTCTGGGCATCCCCGACGAGCTCGTCTGGCGCCACCCCTTCCCCGGCCCGGGCATCGCCATCCGCATCATCGGCGCCGTCACGCGCGAAAAGGTGCGCGTCGTCCAAGAGGCGGACAAGATCTTCATCGAGGAGATCTTCCGCGCGGGACTGTACAGGGACATCTCGCAGGCGTTCGCGGCTCTGATGGAGGGCAAGGCTGTCGGCGTGGTTGGCGATCAGAGGCTGCATGGGTGGATTGTGGCTTTGCGCGCGGTGCAGACGACGGATTTCATGACCGCGGATGCTTTCGAGTTTGAGCAGGCGTTCTTGAAGAGGGTGAAGAACCGGATTGGCAACGAGGTAGAGGGTGTTGCCCGAGTGGTTTATGAGAGTAAGTTGGGCTTTTTGACTCCCATTGACGGCACGGCTAACGAGATCTACAGTTACGAGCAAGCCACCTGCGACGATCGAGTTCGAATAGACCACTCAACCGACCCACCACAGCATTTCAGGCCTCGACTATGTGATACCACTGCAATGAAGCGAGCGTTGGTCATTCGATGAGACTGTCGTCAGTCTTTCTAATGCTACCGCGAACGAGCAGACGATCGAATGCTTTGGAACGAATATACCATTATAGATAGCTGCGATCGAATGCGACGCCATCGACGAAGATCGATGAAGCTCCGAGCGACGGTGTCTCCAGTTTCATCCACCTGCACTTCCATATCAATCGGTTCCCACAATGTTCAGCATTGTGACTGCGAAATCATAATTTGAGAGCGCTAGAGCCATGCGCATCGTCATGTTGGAAGAAGGAACACGCTGCAAACCGTCGCGGTTAGATCGTCAACAAAAATTTGCATGCAGACCAACTACAAGTGCTCCACTTGCGGGTTCCAGGTTTCATCTGATCGATGGATCGACCAAAAAAGCCCGCCAAGAAGTAAATACGTCATGGTTGCGATGATGCTGCCCGCGTTAATTTCTTCATTGCCCCTCCTTCCCGCCGCGTCTCGTGTCTCGCCCCTCCATCTCCCTCTCTCTTCACCACACCAACAGCATTTCTCACAACGACCTCAATCACTCCCACAACTTCCACCACCACCACACTCCAAATACCACCAAAATGAGCGGCGCATCTTCCGTCGGCCAGAGCGGCGTCTACGAGGACGGCGACCAGGTACGCCTTTCTGTGAACATGCGGGGTAAAACGAGACGCAGCGCTCACACGACCACATAGAAAAACTACAAGAACTCCGAGATCCCGGCCGGTGACAGGTTCCACGACGGGCAGCCCAACTCCCACAAGGCCAACGACTCCAGTACGCCTCCCAGCCCAGCCGCCGCCACGCGCGTCGACAACCACTGACACAGCCCCGACAGAGGACGAGCGCTCCATCGCCAACAAGCTCGGCCGCGAGTCGAAGCGTGAGCACGAGGCGGAGCCCGAGAAGAGCGTCGAAACCGCCCAGTCGAAGCAGGACTCCACGAAGCCCGTGAGTCACCTTGTCCCCATCTTCCCAGTCGTAGTTGAGTTGACCGCTGACCACGCCCCGCTGCGTCTTTAGGCCGTGATGCACTCGAACGAGCCCTCCAAGGGCGCCAAGATCGACCAGGAGCTGCGCGAGGAGGAGCAGGAGGCCATGAAGAAGAAGGGCACCTTTGGCTCCAAGCAGTAATAGGGCACTATGCTCTTTAGCATTCGATCTTGGGGAGAACACTGTAGGGCTTGCAACGTAAGCGACGGCCGGCATTGGGCCGGGGGGTAGATGGGTTCCCCTGATGCTCTCGCGAGAGATCGGGGTTATGGCCCGGGATGGGTGGGTCTACGAGTATGAAGTCAGGAGATAAACGAATGAGGCTGCTTGGCCACAGTGTCTCGCCCGCTTGATCGCCCTTTCATGTCCGCTTCGCCTTCCGAGTACGCTTGATCATCAGACCGCAGAGAGAGCTACTAATGAGGATGTCCGACCAAAGCAAAAGAGGAAGACCGGAATCGGTCCCTATGTCTGCAATCTTCTATGGGATTATAGATGATAGAAATCTGTTCAGAAAACAGGGGTTGCGCAGGACCGAGCCATAAAGCCTCTCACAAAGTCAGCGAAGGGCATGGCGATAAGCGTACGAGTCGAGGGCACAAAGCCACCAGGAAACACTTGGAGAAATGAAGAATCAAGTTCATGCAAACAACAGGAGAAACAGGGGTATAGCGCGCCATTTCCAAAGTGCGGCCCGCAAGACTTCGCACCCAGAGTAACGCCATGGAAAAATAAAATCCTGACCCGAGAATTCATCCACAGGCAGTGTCCACCATCCCCGTCCCGCAGCTCCATCACACGCACCACCGGTCCCCAGCTCAACCACCCCCGGCCCCCGCCTTGCGCCTCACGGGCCTCATACCCAAAAACGCACCCTCCCTTCCCCCCTCGCGCCCCACCTCCGTCACCACCAGGCGCACAAAGTCCTTCAGCAGCCAGTACGAGCTGTGCGCGCCCAGCATAGTGAGATACTGGATTTCGAAGACGCCGCCGCCGTAGCGCAGCCAGAAGTCAATCTGCCCGTTGTCGTTGAGCAGGTGCATGCGCTGCTCGGCCAGCTCCTCGCGCGAGAAGTCGTGCGTTTCCATCTCGACGTTGGAGGGGAGGCGGGCGGTGGGCTGGGGGCGTGAGAGGTCGGGCGTGTTGTGCGAGGGGAGATTCGTGCTGGAAGGGTGGGTGCTGTTGTTGCGGCGCGTGGGGTTGTAGAAGTTGGCGGCCTTGGTGCCGACGCCGAACCAGCCGGGCGTGGCGCTGGGGATCAGGGCGGGGCGGAGCGCGGCGGCGTAGGCGGCGTCGACGGCCGCGTTCATGCGGTAGGCGACGGGGTCGTATGGGTTGAGCACGTTGTAGAGGTTTGTGACGGCGAGGCAGCCGTACTGGCCCTGGCGGCCGCAGACGGCGGGGATGTTGGTCGCAGGATCGGTGGAAGGGCGGTCGAGGCGGGGAAGGAGGCGCGCTTTGTGCAGAAGGAGGAAGAAGCCGGCAGGGGAGCCGGCGAGGAAAAGATTGGAGGTGTCGAAGAGAAAGTGGTCGAGTTGCGCGGTGTCGAGCTTAACGGTGGTCGGGTCTGCCAAGTGCTCCGGGATGGTCGTCGGTTGGTGGGAGAGGATGTCCATGGCCATAACGCTGCCGAGACTGTGCGCGATGATGTGGACACGACCATGTTTAGCGAAGCCCGGGTTGTTGAGGCACCAGAGCTGGTACACGCGGTTTGCCTCACTGATCACCGCGGCGATCATCTTCGGCTGGTGATGTGACATGTAATAGGGGATGTCCAGCATCACATCGCTCACAATACCTCGCACAGAAGGCAGCGTCTCCGGCGTGATATCAGAAAGCGTAAAGTTTTTGTCGGCTCCCTCTTCGGGCCCTTCCTGGTAGCCTCCGTCTTCGAAAGACAGAGCGTGCCTCCAATTGATTGGCAGGACCATGATGCCTCCCATATCCTTTCTGAATCGAGCTTTCGTCTCTCTGCTTCCCACTTCGACGTTGATATCCCGTCGGAAGGCGTTGATGGCGTGCGTGAAGTGGAAGCTTTCCATTCGTTGACTGAGTTTCTGCCCGATACCGTGAATTACGAAGACCAGATCCGTCACCTTCGGTCGCTCCGCCTTGGCAAACTCTGGGTCCGTCTTCTGACGCCGGTTTGGCGGCGCACTAGAAGAGGAGGTCGCCGTACCGCGCTGAGCTTGCGTGGTCGTCGTGCTCTGTTTCGGTGGATACAGCTTATCCCACGCCTTTTGATCGAAGCCTCGAATAACAGGGATACCTAGCTTATATCCTTTGCGAATGTAGTTGGCCAGCGGTCTTCGTCGGTAGTAGTCGGATGGCATCAAAGTCGACTTGAGCAGTCTAGCCTCTTTTCCGTTCGCATAAATCACACCCCAGTTCGCATACGTGCGAAGCGCGCCCTGCCTCCCGTACGTAAAGGTACCCTGTGCGGAGTTGTCCGGGCCATTGGGTCCGGTGGCAGCATCAATTCTCTCGCGGGCAGACTCGAGATCCTTCTCACGCCTCTGTTCGACTGTTTCAAGCTCGCCCTCTGCCAAATTAGTAATCGCAGTCCGCAGCAAAGATTCCCTCCGGTCGATATCCATCGTACCCCGCCTGCTCGATGGCGCCCCTGATGGCGCTGGTTTGTCGGGCCAGAGTTTGTGAAGGACCTTCATCTCGCCCACCGCACCAACCTCGACGGCACAGTTCAGCTCATCCTGCCAAGTCTCAGTCCAGACCTGCAAGTCCAGGTACCCAGCCTCTAGCATATTCGCCACTGGCGGCTCCACGGGCATCATGGTATCCTGGTAGAACCACGTAGCCCTCGCGACGGGAGCTGTATCGTGCACAGGCGTCCAGTAGATGGGCGTCATTTGCATCTCCGGCATCTCCACCTGATGCAACCTCGAGACACCCACCGCCACCTTCGCGCTCGGCTGCTTGGCCTCCGCATCCTTTGACGCCGGACTCGCCTCCCCAGCGCTCGTCCCCTCCTCCATATCCTGCTGACCCTCCTTCTGTCTGCCTTCCGACTTCCGCAAAGCACTCACGTTCTTCCTCGAAGGCGCACGAATGAACGGTGTTCCCGTCGTAGTAGACATGTGCGCCACATCCGGATTCACGGCCGTCGAATCCAGCGATCCAGGCAACAACTCTGTATCCTTCGGCGACGCGTTAGCCGGACTCAGACTCGAGGGCCTCAGCGCCTTCGCCGAACGCGGCGTGCCTGGTCTCGACCCAGAACCTCGCCTCTCCGCGGCCCCAGTATTGCCAGCGCTCTCGTGGCGGCTGCCTGCCCTCACTTTGTTGATGTTGTCATCTGTCTTCGCCTTATCCCTTCTCAAGCCCAGCCACGCTTTCTCCAGCGCCTCATTGTCGTATGTCGAGAACGGTTTCGGCGGCAAGCGAGCCGGTGTGGTCGCGGAAGCTGGAGGAGGCGGTACTGGCGACAGCGGGTCGTCGATGGGCAGCGAGGAGGAGTAGAAGAAGCGCGCTTTGATGGGCGGTGGTGGCTCGGCGTGCTCTTGCAGGGAAAGGCGGGAGAACGGGTTCGGGGACGCGCTGGAGCTCATCGTGAAGGACGTTGGCCGCGGAGCTGCGGTGTTGTCGTCGAGCACGGCGGTGATGGTATCGAGGGTCAAGGCATGAGATGTCGTTGGGGTCACGAAGATGTAAAGTGAGGAGTGAAGGAAGGGGCTCGTGTTTCTGCCTGCCTGCGTTGCCTTGCCCGGCCTTCTTGCCCAGTTCTCCTCGTTGCGAGGGACAGCGGCCTACTGCAGACGCATGCTTGACGTGGCCGGGCGTGCGAGCTGGTGCTTCATCTTGCCGGCGGGGTTTGCTTTGCTGCCGCGGCTCCTGCCGCCGTCCGCAAATGTTGCCGGCCGTGTCGTGGATTATGCGGGTTGAAGTCTGGTCAGAGGCACTCGCGGCCGACGAGACAGGCATGCGCGTGGGGACATGGGACGGGAAGACGCGAGCACGTTGACACGTGATCTTGTCCGTGTATCAAAGTCTAATGTCTCGTTGACAATGGGACTCGGAACTGGGACATTGGTGACTTGCTTGAGTTTACTTCTTCCTGAGAGACAGTGCCCTTTTTCATCACATCATCACCGAGACACATATTGCTTGCTGCAATAAACCCCAGCAGGCACCAGAGAAAACTCACCCTCGTTCTGATCAATGGGCTTCGTTTCAACCGGTGTCTTCTAGAATGCACAACGGTACAGTTGTCTGCCGAATGCCCGCACGATTGCCTGTTCTGAGACGGCGAATCAGGTACAAACGTTGAAAATCTGGCAAGTCGTGATACGACTTTCATGCCTCACTCAAAGTGACTGTCCGAAGACTGCATTCGACAATGCTAATGAAGATTGACCGTAGGTGAACCAGCACTTCCAAATCTCTCGACCAATGTCCGGGGACATTCAAGAACAAGCCCTTCCCACCATCTGCCCTCCACCTCATTCTCTCCTTTCGGTCAAGGCCTCTAGCAGGCGCCGAGCTTCTCGGGCTCGCAGCCGCCAGCGCAGCCGGAATACAGCTGGCAGGCGGGCTCGTGGTCGGTGCAGACGTTGGTGAGGGTGGCCGAGTCGCCGAAGTTCTCGTTGATGCCGGCCAGCTCGCCGCCGTCCTTGGCGATCACGCCCTCGATGTTGACGGTGCGCGCGCAGCCATTGCCGGAGCAGTTGCCGCACGAACGGTACAGCTTGCCGTAGTCCTCGACGTAGAAGTTGATGATGTTGCTAACAAGAGAGGGTCAGCAAGTGGCGTGAAGAAAAGGGGAAGGTTGGCACGTAGAGTGTCAAAGGGAGGAAGATTGGCGGATTGAGTGGATTGTGGGTTGTGGTTGGAGTAACTTACACAGTGCCGCAGCCTAGGAAAAGGTTAGCCGATGAACTGTAGTGTGGAATATGGTTGGAGACTAACCGTTGTGCTGGACGACCTTGTCGTCGGCCTTGTAGGCACCACCGCCGACGATGTTGGTCACACCAGTGTCGTCCTTGATGGAGATGGCGTCCTCGCAGACGTCCTCGAACCAGACAAACTCGAGGTTGCAGCTGCCGGTGCAGTGCACGCCCTCGGCTTGGTCCTTGCCGATGATGACGTTGCGGAGGGTGGCGCCCTCGTGGAGGTAGAAGACCGAGTCGTTGTAATCGCCTTCGCCCTGGTCGTTGCAGGCGCCGGAGCCGCGGTCGTAACGCTTCCACTCGCCGTCGTAAACCGTGCCGGCAGGGACGTCGATGTACGAGTCGCTGGAGACGGTGTCAGTCGGCTCAGGAACACCGCCCTCGTAGGCCTCGCAAGCGAGGGTGGCGGGCAGGAGGGCAGCAGCCAGGCTGGCGAGTTTCATGGTAGAGAGCATTTTTGTTGGTGAAGGTCACGTATTGGAGTTGGAACGAAAGAATGGAAGTTGTTGAAGGATTGGAAAGGGCTGGGTGGTTTGAAGACGAAACGATGCTTGAAGGGGAGAGAGGCACGACTTATATGTTCCTCCCCCAAAGACGTCTGGAACCACAAGCACCACTCACGGATTGTTTTTCCTCATCTCCGAGCGCGTAAACCTGACAGTGTTGCGCTGCATGACAAGGAGGGGGGGACCAGCGCCACGATGCAGGAAGGGGTCGGACGGATTCATGTCTGGATGGGGGACATTTCCCCGTCGCGCAAGAGCGTCAAGACTCGTTTGGGCTCGACTCTCCCTCGCACGTTCTTTCTCCCGAGCCTTCCTGGAAGATGCGAAGAGACGTGAAGTCGAATTAGACCGCCGGGAAGGGGGAAGGAAAGAGGAGAGAGCGGGTCTTGGGGTGCCAAGCGCGTCGGAGCGTGAGACATAGATTGATGCCAAGGCATTGAGCCACCACCCCTCGAGCCACCGCTCGGACGGGGCGAACAACATTAGCATTAACCATAAACTCTGTCGATATGTGGATACAACAACGACTGTTTGGACGTCCAGGATAACCCCGTGCAGCCACATGCCGGCGACAGATCGGTTTACGTCGCATCTGGTGTTCGTTCCGCTGCGGTGGACTTGTCCTTCTGACCGTCAACAAAAGACCCGACAGGCGGAATATCCAGCACCGCGAGAACTGCACAGTCACGACCGCTCTAACGTTAAATTGACCTCACACCCCTCCCAATTTGCGCCGTACTTTGTACCACTACAATGCATTCTCGCCCCTCAATAAGAGCTGCCGGATGACGGACCTTGTGCAGAATCCTCGCGCCTTCACATTTCGCGCCGATCGCACATCGAAAAATTGAGCCAAAATCCCACGAATCAGTGAAATGGTGAAACCTGACGAGCGCAGTAACCGATCAATGGAAACCCCAGTCCTGCAACGCACGGGACGCCGCGATGCAGCCCACCGCCTCCCGCTGCTTTGAAACGTTTAAACACGAGGCACACTAATTTTCGGTGCACAACGCTGACAGCACCATCTGTCTTGCTTGGTCATTCTTGGCAACGGATGGATCCTGCTCGTCTTCTCGTCCTCCATCGTGTTCGCAGTCAACGAATTCCTAGCGCCATCGACGGCGTGAGCGGAGAGACGCCGCTCGTGCACAGTCCTGCCCAAGACTAGCACAACGATTGTCTGGGCTCGCCGTCGGTTGCTGTCTTGACTCTTGTCGGGCTTGTCGCCGTATCGTCCTGGCACAGCTGGTGTCAGAACGGAGCCAAAAGAGCCGATGCAGAAAGTGCCGAACCGGTAGCGTGAATGGTCGGTCTAATCCGAACCCGAGGCGGAAAGTGAGTTTCAACAAAACTCTCTACCGTCAAGACTTGTGCCACAAATTTGTATCGAGGAGACAGCGACGAGCCGCTTGGCTCTTGGGTCGCCAAATCCTCGATTTGCACGGCCCTGCCGCCTCACAAAGCCCCCGACACTACTGAACTGCAGAAGCACTCCGGCTCGGACTAGAAAGCATCCAAATGAACACTCGTCCCTCCCTGTCGCTCGAAAGAACACCGCGACCGCGAGAAACCAGGATGCGTTGAACGGCAACCACGCCATTTCTGTCACGGAGCCACGACGGCTGCATACAGGATGCAAGGACTGTATGCTAGAACAAAGCAACTAGCGAGCGAGGAGTGCATACAACTCAATTTGGGACTTCAATTCTCCGCCGATCGATTCACGACTGGAGACGCGCTGAGTCGAGCTGACTACATCGGAATAAAATGAAGATGACGATCAGGGGACACACTTCTGTTGCGTGTGCTTCTGATCGAAAATTCATTGAACATCGACTCCGAGGAAAAATCCATCCCGTATAGAATTGCGGTTGCCGTTGGCCTACCTCCTGTTGCATTCTAGCACAAATCTTCGATCACCTCCAAACCGGCCATTACAGAGCAATTGCACACATCAACAAGGCCAACGAGGCAGCCTGGCAAGGTGGTGTGAGCAGCCGGTACGCGACAACACCCTGCAGTAGTTTCTTGCTCGCTACCCCTCACGCTAAAGCAGTTCGTGCGCCTACATGTATGCTCTTCGCTTGCCAATAGACACCTACACGCCAACGCCCGCCAGCGCCTGCATTGCCGATCCACGACTTCGGCCCCGGCTCCTTCGCAAACAATCATGCACCCAAGCGTAATATTGACATGTTCGAAATGTCACACGGTGTGCAGAACTTCTCCTCTGGAAAATAACATCCCGACCACGAAACGGCGCGTAGCATGTCCAACGGAAATGATGCCCGCGCCGGCTGCCTGCACACCGGCGAGATGGGCATCCACGCCCCTTTTCCAGTCGCATCACAACATCACAACAGAAGAGAAGGCGAACGATCGAGAATGGCAGAAACTGAGTTGCGAGGAGAAGAAGAGTGTGAATGGAATTTTTCAGGTGGAATGGTCACATCTTGTTGACTTATGCGGTCGAACGGAACAGGTTGGACACGCCCTCCACATCTACTCCACCGCCCTTTTCAACTCCTCCTCCCTCGATTCGAATGGCGTGTCGGTCTCTCCTCTCCGCTGAGATGAGCTCTCGCAATGACCCAACATCTCCTTGAGTTCACCACGGGATGCCATCCTCGTCGTTTTGGGGCTCTTCGTCCACCAGCTGACCATCCTGATCAATGTCGAGCTCGTACGGCAGCTGGTCCAAATTGTAATGCTCGCAGGTCTCTTCATGAGCGAGACTCCCGTTAACGTGAATTCCGCCTGGCCCGTCGTAGGGAGCCAGACACTGCCAGCAGAACTCGTGACCACAAAGACCTGACACCAGTCAGCACTGCCCGTGTGAAGGAGTAAATGACGAAACTCACACGTCATGTGATCACAGCCCGACTCCTTGTCCATCCTGCGCTTGCACCGAGGGCAAAACTTCGTGCTTCGCTTCATGCACGCTTGCGAAATCTCTTTCTCTGATGGCTCCTCCTGCGACTCTACCCGCAACACCTCTTGATACTCTTTGCACGTCTGCCCCTTGTGCATCAGTACCTCGCATGAGGTGCAATACTGGGTAGTGCATACGCGGCAGGTGAATATAGACCCATACTCGGAGTCAAGAAGGTATCCGCCCTTGCAGGTGCCTACAGTGCATCCGCGCCACTCAGTGTTGCTGTCCTGCCAGACTCTGAATGCCTTTTCGAGGTATCTACAAGAGTCAGTCCTGAAGTCATTCCCCTCGATAACAGAGCGAGATGGGAACTCACCGAGCGTAGTCTTCGCGAGTGGCGAGCTCCTTGATCATTGGCTCCGCCAACTCGACACCGCACTGAGGGCAAGTGATGTTGTTTGGCGACCTGCTTTCAATCTGGTGCGTGAGACTGGCTTGCCAGCAGCTTGTGCACGTATCTTTGCAACTGTAGCCGTATCCATCGTGCTCGGCCCAAGTAGTGTCGGATATCGTGCGCTCCTCGTAGCACATGGTGCAGCGCTTGAAAGGCCGCTGTGTCACTTGCGAGGAAGAGTCGGTCCCCTTATTAGGTGCACTTCCGTCATGATCTTGGTCCCGGCTCTCACCTTCGATGTTCGGGTATTTTCCTCCGGCCACGTCTTCGTCGCGACGCACCTCTCGCCACAAGCTCTCTCTGCCGTTATATACGAACGTCCTGAAACTGTTCGTATAACCCATTGCGGGCTCGTCATCTCCGTCGCTTTCCACTTCGACAATCAAGGGATTTGGTCCGAAGTATTCTGCACCCAAGAACTCTGAGCCGGCCACTTGTCGCCACAGGGTCTCGATTCCGCTCTGAATCGTATTCGTCCACCTGTTCTCGTAAGCGACCGCAGGTTCGTCCTCGTCGTCTTTCTCGTCTTCGAATGCCTTCTCCGTGCTGTGTAAGTAGATCTCACTCTCAGAGGGGGCGATGTTGCTTTGCGCGCGGTTTTCCGTCTCGGGCTGGATGGGTTCGATGGATTGCATATTGTTGGTAGAATCAAGGAGTACTTCGGCCGCATCGCTCCCTGTGGTGTCGCCGGTATTCGAGGCACCACCTGCAGAACCTCGACCGATCATTTCTTTCTCGTCCACTCCGTCCATGGGTGCCGGATTGCCCGTGCTGCTGTTCAACCGTTGCGGTGTCGGTATGAGAACAAGCAATGATGCAGGAGGCTCTGAGATGCGCGCAGCTCTGATGGCTGAAGAAGGGTGCCAGCTGGAAGAAGTCAAATAGGATCAATCGGTAGTCGGAGGGATTGAGCAAGTCGAGAGGGTGAATGGAGGCTTCTGCGCCCTTCACATTGACACCGCGTTTGCTGAGAGTTAGTGAATCTGAAGCCACGTTCGCGTGCCTTCCATTCTCGAAAGTATGATGCCGAAAGTGGATCAGCACTTTGGCAGACATGTGAAAGTCCTATCGAGCATGTGAGGATGTTTGCCAGTTTCGCTGCGATTGTAGGGAGTCGCACGAGGGGTTAGTACCATCGCCGAAGACTCGCCCCCAGCCCTGATCAGGAGCAAAGCAAAGGAGCATCGTTCTGAAAGCGCTCATCAACCAAAATCTCGTGAAAGCCGTTATATAGACCGCAGTTGCGCACATATATCAAGTTGACAGTTACCTGGTTTTCAACTCCGCAGAGATCTGTGGATGCAAAGGACAAGTTTGACAAACCTGAGATGGCTTTGAATGTGCAGCCTTAAACTAAAGCACGAGTCCGTGCACTGCAGCTGGAAACAATGCTAGCAATTACTCCAGTGATCCGTTCCGGCCCAATGTATTGGTGCAGCCCATACTAGCGTTCGGCACTACCATTGCTCGATCCTGCGGTGATAAGGGACCATCTTACGGATCTCCTAGTTCTCGTACACGTCGAACTCGTAAGCGTCCCACTGAAAGTCGTCCAGGTCCTCCTCATACTCTTGGTCGGTCTCAGACCCCTGGTCCGACTCGGAGTGCACATCGAATTTATCCCCACTTGGGAGACTGTCAGGGTGATACAGGCAGCTTTCAGTGTGAGCATAATTGCCTCTCCTGCCATCGATTCCCCCATGCCCATTGTAGGGAGCAAAGCATCGCCAGCAGAACTGGTGCCAGCAGTGGCCTAGTAGCACCGTCAATTTGATTCTTCGAGGATGACATTATTTGGGGGTAAAAGAGCAGAATGGAACCTACACGTAATCTTGTCGCAACCGCCGCTTTTGTGAATCGGTGCGTTGCACTTCGGGCACGGCTTCGACGTAGCCGCGACTCGCTTTTCCGACGCCTTGTTGTCTTCCTCTGCTGCGTTCCTGCGCGACTCTTCGTCACGCAGACGCTATTGATACTGCTTGCAGGATTCGCCCTTGTGCATTTGCACTTCGCAGGTGGTGCAGTATTGAAATTGGCAGGCGCGGCAGGTGAAGATAGTGGACCCATCGGCGGGATCGAGTAGATAGCCTGCTTTGCAGCTGGCTGAAGGGCATTCGCGCCATTCGGTGTCGGTAGTCTGCCACGCCTTGAAAGCTTTGTCGGTCCACCTGGCTACATTTTAGTTCTTGCAGCTTGTCACTGTCATGGGGTGGAAACTCACGAGGCATAGGCTTCAATTGTGGCAAACCTTTCGATAACAGGTTCCTCTAGCTTCCCATCGCACTGCGGGCAAGTAATGGCGTCTGGGTGCCTACTGTCGACTTGCGCAGTAAGATGATGCTTCCAGCACTCGCTGCACACGCCGTCGCAGACCTCTCCATCGTTGCGGTGGGCCACCGAAGCAAGGATCCAATCCGCAACGTCCTCATAGCAGAGTGTGCATGCCATGGTCATTCTTTGCTTGTCCCGTGTTAGGTCCTTTGGTCTGAGTTTGTCGTTCAATTTGCTTCGGCTTGTGTCGAGGAGGCAGGCCCATGAGCTCTATGCTCGTGCAAGGCAAAGCCGGGCGGGACTGCGCCGTCAATCAAGGTTCTGGTAATCATTCTATTACGCCATGACGTTACGCGAGGCAAGTCTACCCGCGACGGCATGTTCACTGGCACCTTCCGACGCTTTGGTTACTGACGTCGAGGCTCCCGTTCCGCTTCAGCTCTGGCCCAGCTGTCTCCCCGGCGAGCCACCTTCGAGACGTGTATTTTCTGCGTCATATGAAACATCGTTGGCCTGAGTCTCATCAAAGGCGCCCAGCGGTACAGGGCTATGCTTGTTGATTGTTGCTTCCAGTATCTCATTGACGAAGAATCGGATAAAATCGCTCACTCGCTTTCTGGACGTACTTGCTGACGTTGCTGCGTCGCAACTGATAATCCTGGCTCGGTGACTGCTAGCAGTAGCTGAACGCCTATACCCCGAACGTTTCGCGGCCGCTTCACCCTTGGAGCTCGTTCCGTCCCGAGAGGTTGAGCCGGGATTGGTGAGTATATTCAAGAACGACACTCCTTGGGGCTAAATCGTTTCTGAAGCTTCGCGACCATGACAACTTGACAGGGTGGGGAAAGGTGTGAGTTGGAAGGACTGGCAAGATGAGAAGGCACAAAACAAGGGGGGAAAGAAATGAAAGATTCTTGAGATTCATGAATGTACCGCTCGTTTTTGATAGCGCGCATGGCAGCAACGCACTGAAGTGGAAAGAAAAGAACGTCCCAATAATAAAGGGCGCACAGAACGAGCGAAAAGGCCAAGAAAGGTGACGGTTCAGCATCCAAGATATCTATGCTCCACCCACCTCGATTCCATGTCGCCCACGATCCTGCACACCACCACTTTGATATCGGGATAGACGTTCATCAACCGATCCAAGCCCATCTTACCGGCCATGTATGTAACGAACACGATGCGGTCCTCCTGAATGCCATGGTCGAGCAGCACTCGCACAGCCATCAGTGCAGCGCCACCGCTGGCCATCTGCGGGTCCAGCAGCAGCACCGAGCGGTGATCCTTAACCCCGTCCGCCAGCATGTAGTAGTGCAGCTCGGGCTCACCGGTGCGATAATTGGACTGGATGAGCAGGCGGCCGGTGCGACAGTCGGGAATGACGCGCTTGAGGCCTGTTTCCAGGCATGAGCCGCCACGGAGGATCACCACGGCCGACACTTCGCCTTCTGCGTGCAGTCCACTGTACTTCTCGCCGGGCACGGGCGTGTCGACGCTGCAAGAGACAAAGCGGAAGCCGGCCTCAGTGGCCTTCTCAACGAGCATCACGGCGAGGCGATCGAAGTAAAAGAGGAAGTCTTCACGGTCGAGGTCCGGTCTCATCAAGAGTGTGTTGATACCCCGGATCTGGTCGGTGTGCTGGACGATGAGGACGTTGGGCGACAGCATTGAGTCTTCCGAATCCTCGCCTAGGCGCCGTAGCTCAGTTCGATGCTGTATCGACTTTTCCTTCAAAGTTTTGTGGATTCGGTCGGAGACCATGCTGATTGCGACTTTGTTTTCGATGCCTCTCGGCACGATAATATCTTGATAAATGTCAGTCTACGCTTTCTTCATCATTTCTGCAGCAGCAAGTGATAATAGTTTCTATCAGACAACGGATCGATGATGGTGTGATTCTCCTCAATATGTTTCGGTTGAACTATGCTTTCTTTGGGATCATCATAAGAAGGGGGGATTGAATATGAGCGGACGTACCGGCAACGTTTCTTTGCGGTTCCACGAACTTGTGAAAGTTTGGTTTGACAAAAGCAAACCACTGCTTGATGCAGCCTTCGATGTCTCTCCCGCGCTCACGAACATCGCGAACGACTTGTTTGCGGAGCGCTAGTCAGCTTTCGAGAACCAAGTGCAGAGCGAGGCACTACTCACGTCGTCGAGAAAGGCAGAGGTCGCTATCGGCTTCCGCGAAGATTTTGAGGTCAAGTAAGTCCAGAACCCTCTGATCGTGCAAGGCGAAGATGCCCTCAAGGATCAAGACGTGAGGCGAATATATGGTTGTAGTACTCTCTTGCCTCGCGTGCTTCTCGAAAGAGTAGACAGGGATGTCGGCCTTCTTGCTTGCGGGCATGTTAGTTCAGTTTGCGTTGATATGGAGTCAAGAGCATTCTTACCCAGCCTTGATCTCATTCAGCCTCTCGACGAGGATATCGAAATCTATAGCTGCAGGAGCATCGAAGTCGTACTCGTTCCTGAAAGCAGCCGCAGACTGCTCAGGCGTGAGAGGCTTGTAGAAGCTGTCCATGGACATGATCACTACCCAAGGGAGATTGAGCTCCCGGATAATGGCGACCGAAAGGGACGTCTTGCCCGACCCGGAGGAGCCAGCGACCCCTATCACAGAGGTGTTTGCCCATGGGGGCGAGTAGTGCGCCCGATGGAGATGTTGAATTGACCCGCCGGCCGCCGCTGGCGCCGTATCCGAAGAGCTAGTTTGCTCCATGGTACGCAGACTCACCGTGATCGGACACGTGAGGTATTGAGGCCTACGACGCTCAACATGCTGAACCCAGACAGGAGCTTCGAAGCGAACGAAGCTCGAGATGACGGGAAGATGTAGAAGTGGAGGAGAAGCGGAGCAGGACGCGACGTTGGAAGAACATTTTGCTGCCAAGAGAAGCGGGACCCACTGCACCGAGGAGCGGGCGGGAGGCCGTGCGACGCTTGCTGGACCTCCATCAAGCTCTGCGCATCTCTGTTGTTCTTCCTCTCTTCCTCCACCGCACATGCCCTCACCATACCCGCTTGCCTCTCTGGCACTCACTTGCGCTGCCCACATGCACGCCGCGGATTCGTGGAAAGAGCCATGAATACACTAGGATAACACCTTAGTCTTCAAAGAATGGTAGGTACCTTACGCACGTCTCTTCTGCGTGGGTGCCAGGCGTTACGTCTTGCAAACCTGCGCACATGGAGAATCTCAACGAGGATCGCTGGCTAATCTACCTCTACCTGCGGCAGAGCTCTTCCACAGCTTCACCGCCGAGTCCAGCCCTTGCCATCATGCGTGGCACGCAGAACTTCGATCGGAAGGTGGAGGAGATGAAACCCAGCAAGAGGTAGGCATGCACTGTTTTATTGCCTCTCCTATCGCCGGGAAAGGGCTGGCAAGTCTGGTGCTGCTGCAATGATGACCTATTACAAGTTGGGAATCTCTCGGAAAAATCTTGACGAGAACAACAAATACTTGACACTGAGCTCAGCATTCTCTTGCTGCACGCGAGACGGCGAACATTTACAATGGACCTGAATGCTAACGCAAGATGGTTTTTAGTGACATCAATTGGGTCATAATGGACTATCTCGTCTCGGAGGGTTACCCTGAAGCTGCGGAGAAATTCGCACAAGAGACGAACCTCTGCCAACCAGGTGACGTCGAGGGCATCCGCGAGCGAGTACGTATCCGCGACGCTATCCACTCCGGAAAGATCGACGAAGCTGTCGAATTGGTGAACGAGATGGACACAGAAGTGAGTAGCTACCGAACTTTCTTTGCATCATCGACATGATTATACCAGTTTCATGCACCACTCTTATACCCTTCTGGGTGATGGTGATAAAAACTCACTACTTCAGTCCTCAGTATGATCGTCCAATCATATGCAACACCTATCAGACGCGCAAGAAAATACTGTATCAGCTCGCTGACTTGCGCCTCTCTAGATCCTCGACTTCAACACGCTCCTTCATTTTCAACTGCTTCAGCTACAGCTCATTGAGATCATCCGTGTCATTCTCGCCAAGCCCTCTCCGCAGCAAGTCACCGGTGCGGATTTTCTTCCTGCCATCGAGTTTGCGACGGAGCAGCTCGCCCCACGGGCACCCACCGATCCGAGATATCAGAAGGCGCTGGAGCGGACAATGGCTCTCATGATCTTTCCGCCAGACAAGATGGTACCTGAGTTTGAGGAACTGCTGAATCTCAACCTGAGAGAGAAGGTGGCGTCGGACGTGAACAAAGCCATTCTCGAGGCGAAAGGAGAGCGGACGGAGGCGAAGATCCGTCAGCTGGTCAGAGCTCGAGCATGGGCAGAGGCCCAAGCGAGAGAGGCGAAGCTTGAACTGCCGTCCGAAATTCCCATCGGCCTTGAAGCAGTCGAGGAGGACACGAACGGAACGACTGATGTCGACGCTATGGTGACCTGAACACCTTTATGATGGCTCGTGATGAATTGAATTAGCGCTGGCGTTGGGGCCTCCTACACACCTTTTGGACAATTAGACAGCACGTACTCTTTCGAGCTGGCACTTTCTGCGCATCTGTTCAGTGATCGCCACCTCTTAATATGTTGCCTCCCGCCTGTGTGTCGTCTTGTAGCTCCGATGCCAAAGTGGCGTCTCCTCACGAGCCCCCTCCCCGTACCTTACAGCTGTCAGCTTGGCACCTCCGTCCCGACTTTCCGATCTCGATTGCCGATCCACTGCCACAACTTCAACATCCGACTCTCACTTTCCGACGGAGGCTCTGTAATACTACAGGTGCTCGGAGGATGATTTGATCCGGGGTCGCACAGAGACGGCACCCAGCAGCATTCACGATACCCACGAATCTCCCACCCGCTCTCGCGCAACCCCTCTCGAACCTCGACTCCCGAACCACGAATCTCCTCAGACCACGAAACCACCATGTCCGTCTCTATCCTCGACGGCAACCGCGCCGGTGCCGTCTCCGTCGCCATCGACCCCGTCGCTCTCGTCGTCACAGAATGCATCACCGTCACGAGCGCGATGCGCAAGCACGCGCGCTGGGCGCACTCCTCCATCTCCTCTATCTTGGGCTCCTCCAACACTCTCCGCGCACCCCCCTCGGACGTCCGCGCCGTCACGCCCGAGCGAACACGCGCCAGCAGCAAAATCGACCTGATCGAAGACGACGGCTCACCAGGGTCGCGCTGGGGGCTGCGGGGCAACAAGAAGGGCGGCAAGAGCCAGAAGGACGACTCACTGATGGAGGGATTCGCGAAGCTACGCGCGGACCTGAAGACGTGCCGCGATGTCCACGCTTTTGACGCGCCCAAGCTGCTGCAGCCTTTCCTGCAGGTGATTCGCAGCTCGAGCACGACGGCGCCCATCACGAGTCTGGCGCTCATTGCGATTACGAAGATGCTGGCGTATCGGGTCATTCAACCCGTGAATCCGAATTTCAGTCTGGCGATGCAGTCGTTGGCAGATTCGGTGACGCACTGCCGTTTTGAGGGGGACAACAGCCCGAGCGATGAGGTGGTGTTTTTGCGGATACTGAAGCTGATGGAGGACATGATCTGCGGGCCGTCGGGGGATGTTCTGGGGGATCAGAGTGTGTGTGAGATGATGGAATGCGCGCTGTCGATTTGCTGCCACTTGCGTATGAGCGAGGTGTTGAGGCGGAGCGCCGAGATCAGCATGGTCACGATGTGTCAGGTCATTTTTGGCAGATTGAAAACGTTGGAGACGGAGTTCGAGGAGGGAGGTGGGGAAAACATGGAAGAGATGGACAAGAAGGTCGCGCAGGAGGATATGGACGCGGTGAAGATTGATTCGTCCGCCAACGGCGAGATCAGCCCTGAAAAGATGCAGAAGGTCAAGGCGGCGACTTTGGAGATTCCGGGCATTGGCCAGGGTTCAGCACGACCGAGCATGGAGATCAATGGTTCACAAGCCGATACATCGAAGCCCTCTATCGAGGACCCCTCAGTCAGTGGCACAGAGGAGCCGGATGTGCCGAAGCCTTACGGACTGCCGTCGATCAGGGAGCTGTTCAGAGTGCTCGCGGACCTCTTGGATCCCCACGACAGAACACATACCGACACTCTGCGGGTCATGGCGCTCCGCATCGTAAATGTTGCCCTAGAAGTCGCGGGCCCGAGCATTGCGAATCATCCTTCTCTGGCCTCGTTAGCGAAAGACACCATGTGTCGCAACCTGTTCCAACTTGTGCGGTCCGAGAACATTGCTATCCTGCATGAATCTCTACGTGTTGCGGGTACACTGCTTGCAACGTGCCGGAGTGTGCTGAAGCTGCAGCAGGAGCTGTTTCTGTGCTACGTGGTCGCCTGTCTGCACCCGCGAGTGCCAATTCCGGAGGAGCAGAGCATCGACCCTGCGCTCTACAAAGGGGTTCCTCAAGCGCCGGCGCTTGTGAAGCCTCAGCCTGTCCCCGGCACGCAGAGCGGGCGGTCGACCCCTGTGCCAGTGCGCGATCGTCAGAAGCTGGGTATGGAGGGAGGTTCGCGCAAGCCAGATGCGCGAGAAGCTATGGTGGAGAGCGTGGGCGGACTGGTCAGAATACCCAGTTTCATGGTCGAGCTCTTCGTCAACTATGACTGCGAGGTTGACCGGAGTGATCTTTGCACCGACATGGTGGGACTGCTCTCACGGAATGCGTTTCCGGACTCGGCTACCTGGAGCACGACGAACGTGCCCCCATTGTGTCTGGATAGCTTGCTGGGCTACGTGCAGTGGATGGCGGAGCGATTAGACGACGGGCCTGTCACCGAGGGCCTGCCGGATGCACAGAGGCTGCGAGAGGAGCGCACGAAGAAGAAGATTATCATCAAGGGCGCCACGAAGTTCAACGAGAGCCCCAAGGGCGGGATTGCATACCTCGCCGCGCAGAACATCATCTCTGACCCGAATGATCCGCACGCTGTGACCTCCTTCTTGAAAGGCACCGGTCGCATCGACAAGAAGGTGCTGGGAGACTTCATCTCCAAAAAGTCGAACGATGCCATTTTGGACGCCTTCATGAGCTTATTCGACTTCCGTGGGCTGCGGACTGACGAGGCACTGCGGCTACTGCTAAACTCTTTCCGCCTGCCGGGAGAGTCGCAACTCATCGAGCGCATTGTCACAGTCTTCGCCGACAAATACTTCACCACCGCTGAGCCAAAAGAAATCGCTGACAAAGACGCACTTTTCATCCTCACTTACGCCATCATCATGTTGAACACCGACCTCTACAACCCGAACGTGAAGAGCCAGAACCGCATGACCTTCCACGATTTCTCCCGCAATCTCCGAGACGTCAACGGCGGCGGCAACTTCGACCCTGAATATCTACAGCAGATCTACGACGCCATCAAGGCGCACGAGATCGTGCTACCTGAAGAACACGATAACAAAAACGCATTCGAGCACGCTTGGAAAGAGCTCCTCGTCAAGACGCAGACGGCCGAAAACCTCGTCATCTGCGAAACCAACATCTTCGACGCGGATATGTTTGCCGCGACCTGGCGGCCCATCGTGGCGACGCTCAACTACGTCTTCGTCTCCGCGACCGAAGACGCAGTGTTCCAGCGTGTGATCGCTGGCTACAACCAGTGTGCCCAGCTTGCGGCGCGATATGGTGTGAGCGAGTGTCTGGACAACGTCATCTGGAGCTTGGCGAAGATCAGCTCCCTGGCGACGGAGGCGCCGCCGAACACGAGTTTGAATACTGAGGTTCAAGCGAGTGGGAAGAGCATCATGGTCAGCAAATTTGCTGTCGAGTTTGGCAGGGATAACAAGGCGGAACTGGCGACGTTGGTGCTGTTCAGGATCATCAATGGCAATGAGGTTGCTATTCGAGATGGATGGACGCAAGTGAGTATTGGACATCTGATATTTTCAAAGAGGGGAGAACTAACACCAATTGTAGATCGTCCGCATCATCATCAACCTTTTCGTCAACTCTCTCGTACCTACCTCCTTCACATCCATCTCCAGAGACCTCGATCTGCCGCCCATACCTCTGCAATCTCCTGCTCAGGTCATCGAGCGCAACGACAAGTCCGCCGAAGTTGGTCTCTTCTCCGCATTCACGTCATACGTCAGCTCCGTCATGAACGACGAGCCGCCAGAGCCTAACGACCAAGAAATCGAAGCGACCCTCTGCACGGTGGACTGCATCAACGCTTGCCGGTTTGAGGAGATTCTCGGCAATGTCAGCGAGCTGCCTGTGGACAGCTTGAGGTCGCTTACGATGTCACTTCTTTCACACTTGCCTGAGCAGACGAGTCCAAGAGTGATTTCGGTCAAGCCGGAGATCCCGGCTCCGACGCCTGTGCGTGCGAACGGGCAAAAGGTCCATAGCCCGGAGCAGCCAATCTACGACCCCGCTGTCGTTTATGTGCTCGAGCTGGCGACGATACTTGCTCTGAGAGATGAGGAGACGATCAGCACGCTGGGCTCGGCTGTCGCGGAGGCTTTGCAAGCTGTCATCAGAGATGCCGAAAGCTTGCACCCTGTTGCGTTGAGCCGCACGGTCTTCTACATTCTCAGCCTGCTCAGAGCAAGTAATGACCACAGCTACATCCGTGCACCCGTCGTACTTCACGCCATCTCCAGCTTTCGAGACGATCTGCTCAAGCAGTGCGCGCAGCCGATTCTCAAGGGGATACACGGCTGCCTGAGTGGACCAGCAGAGTTAAAAAAGGAGATGGCCACCTCTCCCGACTTCTGGTCCGTCCTCCATACCCTCCAAATTGTCCCAGACGCTGCGCCCCTCGCCTTCCAAATCGCCGAAGCCGTCACCGACGGCCCCAACCCCGCCATCACAGCCGACAACTACGAAGCCGCCGTTTCTCTCCTCAACGCGTTCGCCACCACAGGCGGCATGAGCGTTCGCCAAGACCAACAACAACGCGAACAACCCACCCGGCGCCATCAACCACCACCCCCCGAAAAACAACCCAGCAAAACCATTGACGACATCAAACGTGGCGTCAAAGCCGTCGCCATCGTCTCGACCCTCGCCAGCCGCGTCCCCTCCCTCATCTCTTCGTCCCAGCTCGAAACCAACTCCGCCTGGCGCGCGTACTGGTCCCCCGTCTTCCGTTGCCTGGCGTCACAAGGCTGCAACCCCTCGCGCGAAATCCGTCACCAAGCCCTTACTTCTCTCCAATGCTGCCTCCTCTCCCCCGAGCTAGCATCCCCGGACCACACCGAGTGGACCAACATCTTCTCCGAAGTCCTCTTCCCGCTCATAGCGCAGCTGCTCAAACCCGAAGTCTACACCGCCGACGCGCGCGGCATGGCCGAAACACGCGTGCAGGCCGCCCAGCTGCTGTGCAAGATCTTCCTCCACTACCTCGTGCTGCTGAGCGAGTGGGAGGGCGTGCTGGACCTGTGGCTCCGGATTCTGGAGATGATGGATCGCCTCGTGCATAGCGGGCGCAGCGACCCGACGCTCATGGAGGCCGTGCCCGAGAGTCTGAAGAACATCTTGCTCGTGATGAGCAGTGGCGGGCACCTGGCGGGGCCGCCCGAGGAGGGGACGGAGGATGCGCGGACGCAGCAGCAGCGCGCGTTGTGGGGTGAGACGTGGGTGCGGTTGGAGCGGTTCTTGCCTGGGTTGATGCCGGAGTTGTTCCCCGAGGAGGCGAAGAGACCGCAGAAGCCGCTGTCGCCGCCGGTGACGGAGGGGAGGCGGAGTGAGGGCGCGGAGGCGCGGGGGGAGGGCTGGAAGGCCGAGCAGGTGCCTGAGAGGCCGGCGTCGGCGGTGGCGGAGCCTCAGGCCGCTTGATGCTTTACTGCAGATGATTGCATGCGTGGCGACTCGGCGTCTGGGGTCGTGGATTGTAGCATGGTGTCGTTGTATCTGGCACGTTCGTCGCCTGGAGGCCACCGGGCTTAGAGAACTCAGGCTTAGAACGAGTTTTGGCCGTGGGAGGCAGCAATGAGCCTTTTGCGCTTCGTTCAATTCCCAGATATAATATTTCGCGCCGTCGTCTTCGTATAGCTATCCTAATAAATGCGAAGCGACAGCTGCCATCGTGAGGCAGTTGGCGACGCCTCTCCGTTCCCCTGGGTCCCGGTCTCGGGTCCCCGCCGGGGGGGCCGTCGGGCTTGATCAGTCTCCCCTGCAACCCCTACTCTACGTTTTGATCGTCTACTCGGATGCCAACGCGCCTGTCCCGCAGTCGTCAACCCGGATTCCACCGCTGAACAACATCATCGGTGCAGCACATCATGAATCCTCATCCTCCTCCTCTTCCGCGGCGACGACACTCCCTCGCGCCCCTCCTCGCCTTCCGCCACGCCTTCGCCCTCCGACGACGGCGCCCGCTGTGACCCCAATTCCGGTCTGCGCGTCTCGGACGGGCTCGTGATGATGGGCGGGAGCTGCAGTCTCGGGCCAGAGGTCGGGACGATTTCGCGGTGGGCCGAGTGTGGTGTGAAAAAGGTTCTTTCGGTCGGGGGCTCGACTGTGGGTAAAGGGGCTGCTGGGGCTGCTGTTTGCGGGGAGAAGGTTGGGTATGGCGGGGAACGTTGTTGATGCTGGGCGGGTGGTAGGAGGGCGCCGTAGGAGGTTGGTCGTGGCGGTTGGCTGGGGTGCGGCGGGGGTTGTGGATGGTGGGAAGGAGGTGCGAGATGTGCGGGCGCAGGGTAGTAGAACGGGGGAGCTGCTGGCTGTCTCGCCATGGGCGATGGATATGGGTAAGGTTCGTGAGGAGCCGGCTGTGGAGGAACTGCGAAAGGAGCGGGCCTGGTCGCGTACACTGGCGTTTGGATGGGCCGGAGATTGGGCAGTGTCACGGCGACGAAGTACGTGGTCGACTTGGCCAGGCGCACACGCGCAGGGAACGATTCCATGGGCGAGCCGACCTGGCTTCGTGTCCAAGTGAAACTCGAGTCCGAGTAGCCTTGCGATAATCGATCGATGTCTGCTTCGGGAATGTCCTGTATCGGGTCGAATCCGGCGGAAAGTATAGGGGGCATGAAGCTGGGATCCCGTCTTTCTCGCTCGCCTCTCAATCGATTGCGGATATCGTGGAAGTTCTCCCCGTCGGCTGGAGCGAGCACGCTTTCCAATGGCTGTCCAACGACATCGCGACCCGCTGTTACTATCTGTTGGAACGCTCGGTTGGCTCTAATAAACAGTAGGTCGAGGTCGAGATAAGCAATAGGCATGGCGCTTGCAAGGAGGTCATGGTGGGGAGGTGAATTGTAAGAGTAGCTCGAAGGCACGCCCGGTGTTGGAAAGGCGGGAGCCGCAAATACGCTCTGCGCGTACAAGCTTTCACTCGTGGGCGAGTGTAGGTGTTGAAGAGAGCCCCCTCTTCGCTGTCGGGTGCTAGCAATCCTTCGAGGGGTGGAGGGAATTAAGGTTGAAGCAGATTTGGTCGAAAGTGGGCTCTGCTGGATGGAGGGAGGTTGGACGAAAAAGTCGGCGTCGTCTCGAAGTCGCGGACGACCGCGCTTCTTGTGCTGTACGTCGACACAGGTGTCCTAGTGGCTTGTTAGTGCGCTTACTTTATCTGAGGCCTGGCCGGGCGGCTTGCCTGTTTGCCAGACCCGACGCATCGAGTGCATGGGCGCTGAACGTCACAACTGAGATGCGCCCGTTTGCAATTGATGCAAGCTGATGCCACATGTGCTTTCGTTTTGCGGGTCGTTCTTCCAGATGTGGATTCGGCAGTGATTGATTCACTAGTGACTGAAGAAGTAGTCCAAGGGAGGCTTTGCGATGATAGAGAAGGGGCTGGCTGAGAGATCAAATGTATCGGCGGCACGATGGATGTGGTCGCGAACGTTGGCGGCCGTGGATAATGGCCAGATGCCTGTGATGATTGAGAATAGACTGGTAATTGATCTCGAAGGGGCGAGGCTTGGACCTCTGTTGCAGTCGTGGTCGAGGGTGCATTGCTTGCCGGAATGCTAATCGAGAGTCCGCTGAGCGTGCTCGACTGGATCTCGAGGTTCTGTCTCCGTGGAGAAGGAGAATCTGACATCGGAGGTGAAGGATAGCACAGCTCGCCTTGCCTCCGAGGTGGAGCCAAGGTGAGTTGACTGCACCACGAGATCACTTGAGGCAGCGTCGACTCAGGCCGACGTCGCTCTAGGGAATTGATTGGAGGGAGGGTTCGTGTATCGCTCATCGTTTTGTCCGAACGAGCCAGGTTGTTAGACGTATTCTCTCGGGTGTTAAGATCGACAATATGTGCACAAAGCGAATGGTGCGGTTCGAGGCAGATGGCTTGTTGTGGCGATGGATGGGCTGACCTTGGGAACTTGCAAGCACGGGAGCGAGCGAGGAAACGAGCGTGGAATCCAGCTATCCCATCTACCAAGCGTCTTGGGATGCTGATGTCCTCTACGCCGAAAGGGCCACGTTGTTGAGGAAACGCTGGGCGTCGCCGGCTGGGCGTCACTCTGTGGTAGAGCGTTAGAAGGAAGTCGTGTGCATTGAAGTCGAATCGAGTTTAGGTCTAGGGGGGGACGACTGTGGGGATCAGCGAGGACCAAGAGCAGCATCATCCGCCTAGCTAGATCGTGTAACGACCCAAAGCGCTCCAGTAGCGGCTCCCGAGACGATGCGAGACCAGCAGCAGATTTGTGTTCTCCACTTTGCGGTACGAAAAAGAGCGCCCGAGCAATTTAGGGCCTTTCAAAACAAGCACGAGAATGAGCAGCCTGATCCGTCAGCGTTAGGCGGAGATGCGGGAGAGGTCGTAGCCACGCCGCGCGTGTTTTGTATCTGACATTTGAACAAATCCGCTTACAGACCAGTCACTCCGGTCACCCACTGTCTCGGGCTGGAGTTGCACCGAAGGCTGACCTGCAAGGCCGCGTGGATGCCTCCAGGTAGCAGATCACGTTGGAGATTCACGGTTACCACTGCTGGGACCAACTTTTCGCAGTCCAAACAGTCAAGTGATCAGGCAAGACATCAATCCTCGCGAAGACAAAGTGGCACATTTTAGTCTTGAGCTTGATCTGGACGATGCTGCTTCGACGCAACGATCCGCATCCGGCCATGACCTCATGGGCTGGGCAGAGATATTTCAATGCTGGGTCCGATGCTGGTTCTGTAGGTGGCCGACAGCGCTATGCGGGGCCGAATCGCGCACTTCCATCCCTGACACCAAGCTGTTCAACATGCCTTGCCATGTGCCGTGACGTGGAGGATATCAATTCTGTACATACTCTGTTTGCAATGTCCCGGAAATTGCTGTTCCTGATATGTCTGTGAGTAGCATTTCTGGCACGTTGGAAGGCGGATGAAGTCTCCGGATCGCCGTGGCGAGTCGTAGAAACTATATCTCACACTGCCAGAACGGCCTTGGCAGCGATTCGGACCGCATGGATCCGGCATACTTTCCATCGGGCGCCTACGACGAATGATAACCGCGAAAGCCTTCCTTCTCGCGCGTGGTTTCGGCCTCAACGCCCCTCACAGAACCTGAATTTGTCACTGCACAAGAAGGGGCCACACGGGCATCGGCAAGCACAATCGCATGCCCCGACAACGTGCGTTGAACACAGAGCACTGGGGTTTGTAGCCCCGAAGTTGATGCGAGAGGCACACCCGCGCCTGAGGGTTCCCAATCTGGAAAAGCAAGACTCTCACAGCATTGTTTCTGGGGTCGGAGAGTCGGAGAGTCGGAGGTCCAGGTCGCTGGGGGGAGAAGCAGCGGCTGCCTGGCGGGACAACCCATTGTCCGGGTTCCGTGCGAGCTTCTCCAGCGCTCAGTGACATGTCCGACGGCGCTACGGAGAAGATGGGAAATAGATGCAGGTGGAAGGGGGGCCGAAGGCTGGGGAGTCCGACGCGCCTTCTGACCCGGAGTGAGTGGGCGCAATCCAGACCAGAGAGCTGAAAGAGCAGCCGGGACATGTCCGTTTCACATAACCTGGCTTGGCGGATGTCAAGACGATGCGAGAGCGAAAGAGTGTTCTCCATAGAGCGTTGCGGGTTTGTTGGGGGGCGATGAAGTCGGGCGTGTGGCTGTGGTTGCCCCGGACATTCCAGACATCCGGGACGACGGCGTGGACGGATGCGCCCGCAACTAACCTTGTTAAGACGACAGCCTCTCCTCGCTGTGGTTCAGCCACGGTACGCTACTACACATAAACCCACTGCATTTGCATTGATCAGGGAGAAGAGGAGTGTTTGGGAGTCGTGCTACTACTGTAGTCGTCGAAATTATGATGATACGAAGATCTTTTCCCGCGAGGCGCTCGTCTTCGGGCTTTCCGATGCCTGCGTGCTTTATCACAGAGCGATTTGCTTTAAGCCACAGATCCTTCTGCTTGGCGATCTGTTCAACTTCGCGCAAAAAAAAGATCGTTGACAGCACTAATCTTAGTGCTGTGAGTTGGAAAGCTGGGGTAATAACCATCCGACGCATCGTTCCCTATTGAAAAAGTAGATCAAGAGCTTACTCACCAAGAAACAAGGGTAACTTTCAACGGTTGCTTCGCTGCTATCGGCTTGATACATCACCTGGTATATCGTCCGCTTAAGTTTGCTAGGCAGACTATGCAGATTGCAGTCAGCAGCAATAGTACCGCCTTTGATCGAAATTGTTGTAGCTCCTTTCCCCTTCGTCCCGGTGCTCCCAAACTTCCCAGCAGCATTCGGCACATAGGTGAATGTCGTCACATGGCCAGCTAGCTCGCTCCCCAAGTGCTAGGAAGTACCTCCGTACGCATCCCCGAAGATGCTAAAGACCGGGAAAGCATTTGCCAAAACAGGTCATCAACGCGGCGATGACACCTCCTACCAAGCGAGCAAGGCACTACCACTGTCCCAGGCGGCGACATTCCGTAGTTACTACTGCTGTGCGCCGAAGTCTATTACCGACATTGAGGAAAAGGTCTCACGACGGGCCATCAACGGCGATTCCTAACGGCGCCGGCGCGCCGGCGCAGATAAAAGATGCCATTTGTCCGGGGATGCCTCAAGCTCATGCTAAATTGTTCACCCTTTGGAATACGTCCGCTAGTGTCCGCGGCTAAGGAGCCAATCAATGTCCCGCGTTTGCCGATCTCGGTTGCCGCCTTACCGCATCAGGAAGGACATCAGAGCACCTCAGTTGCACAGCCGTCGATAACGAAGACGGTCATTCTTTATGAACAATCTCGAAAGTCTACATGAAGAACATTCATACATGGAAACAATTCTGTGGAGCTTTTTGGGGTCGCTCGTTGTGAAGTGCCCAATGTAAAGTAGGATGAAATGGAAGCTTAGAAATTTATTGGACGATGAAGCTGGGCTTCGATCTCGGCATATGACAGGACAACTTTGAAATCGGCCTCTCGTATAACGATTGAACTGCTCTTCGTGGAGACACAGGAAAAGGATTTGCAATTCCGAACACGAGCAAGACGTCCAAGCATCCTCAAACGACGCACGCATTAAAAAACTACGACAACCTATTCAGGAAGAACAGCGTCTACCATTCAAATTCTTCGAGCCGTGGTCGAACGATAACAGCAGGACAGGAGGCGAAGCCCCCTCACTAAACTTCAAACATACAGCGAAGACCTGCATGATTCACGGATCTCGTCGAGGGCCTAGAATCGAGTCGGCTTTTTTTGATTCCAACGGCGCGGACGAATCGCTCCGCTGCCCTACTTCCTATGGCCAAGAACGAATCGAAAGCGTCTGAAAATTACTTCGCGGAGCGACGCCACGCTCCCCCACCGCCAATGGTCCCTCCTGCTCCCTCGCCCTCAGCAACTCTCCGTCCCAGCCAAGCACCAAGGCACCAGCCCATCATCCATCCATCCATACATCCAGCCCCTTAACCCCATCCCCCCAAGCTAATCCCTCGCAACCCCCACGACCCCCCGCCCAAACCACTCACCCACAACCCCGAACCGGTCCCCCCCACCCCGATCCAACGCATCCAAAAACAACTCATCCCTCCCCGCACTCTCCACCTGCGCGCGCCGCACCTGCCTCGCCGTCTCGTTCTCGCGCGCACACACGGGGCACTCAAGCTCCTCGACCTCCAAACCCTCGCCCACATTCAGACAGCGCTGATGAAAGCTATGCTTGCACAGGAAGTGCACAGCGGGCAGGTCGAGGGGCGCGGCGCAGGTCGCGCAGCGCGTGGCGGAGAAGGAGGTCGGTTGCGCGCGCAGGGCGTCGAGGTCGGTGGTTTTGGCCGCCGTGTCAGCGCGATAGGAGGCGATGAGACGTGTGTTGGCGGCAATGTCGGCGTGCTCGCGCTCGACGGTTTGGGAGAGGTAGGTCTTGACTAGGCCCATGGTGGCGACGGAGTTGGCGCTTAGAGTTTGGATGACTTGGAGAGGTGCCATGAGGTTGTCGGCGGCGATTTTGGCGAGGACGGCGTCGACTTCGGAGCCGGCCACGGCGAGGATTTGAGGCGTGGAGGTCAGGTAGGCAAGGGCGGCGGGGTAGAGGGATGGTTCTTCGGGGCCGTACTTGTGAAGGGCTTTGATGGCGCCGGCGGTGTCGTGCGCGGCGGTGTAGGAGCGGAAGACGTCAGCCCGGAGGCCTTGCTTTTCGCTGACGAGGAGGGTGCCAGCGCGGAATTTCTCGAGATCGGAGAGAAGGAGGATGGATGAGGGATCGATGGGGATGGACTTGTCTTCGATGAGGCCTTTGGCTTTGCGCTCCCACTCTGTCTTTTCCTCTGAGCGCGTGGAGCTGACTTTGTGGAGATACATCTCGAAAAGGGTTGTGTACAGGTCGGTCTTGTCGTCTGTTCCCACGCCCTCGCTTTCGATGCAGGCTTCCAGGAAAATGATGAACTCGTCGGGGTGGTCCACAAAGGCCGAGAACGAGACTCGCGGCTTGGGTACATCATACTCGGTGAAGTCACCGTCCGTCGTGGTCTCGATGACTTGATTCACGGTTGGCTTGTCTCCGTCCCTAGGAGGCGGCGACTGTGCAGCGCTCGCGTTCATGTATGGGAGTGGAATCAATCCCGCGAGATTCTGCACCGCAGATTGCGCAATATTGCCAAATCCCCCGCTTTCTTGATGTGCGGGTGCTTCTTGAACAATGACCGCGTCCTTCTTCGGTCTGAACGTGCCAGTGAAGTAGTCGATGAAAAGCTGCGTCGCATCCCTCGAGCAATGTTCAAGCAAGACTGTGCCGTACTTCGTGAAGCTTGCGTAAGCTTCGTTGGGCTCTAGACGCACGATGTACGCAAGTGCCTCTGCATACTTCTTCAAGTCTTCGACAAGAATGTCAACAACTAGCCCGTGCTCGTTATGTCTTCTCGCGAGAAAAGCCGCTTGGTCGTAGTAGCCTGCCTGCCGACACATGACGATCGCGGTGTCCAGGTCGAACTTCAGGTCACCGGGCTGACGAATGAATTCCTCCAGCTTGTCTACATCCTTCAATTTCGCGTAGCAGTTGAGCAACAGGGTAGTGTGGTCCGATGTTGCTTTGTTGTGCTCGTGCAGTTCCTCGAGATACTCGATGAGATTCCTTATCCGCTGGTTGTCCAAGAACTTGCGGATGATCTGGGATGGCTCTGTGTTGTCGATAGCCCTCAAATATTGCTGCATAGCGGTATCAAAGTCGCCCTTCTGGTAGAGGTAGTCGCCATATCTTCGAAAGATGCCGTTCTGGAGCGCTGTGTCCACCTTGTATTTCTGCGCCATGGTGACCGCAAGCACGTACGAGCTGCTTTGATACAGAATGTCGATTTTCTGTTGGAACGTCTTCTCATGGTAGCGGAAGAGCTTGCCGTCGATGGTGAGGAGATATATGTCACCCCAAATGCTGAAGATTGTGTTGACCTGGCTCGAAAGTGACTCGGAATGGGCGACGAATTTGAGATCGGCATTCAGGATGGTGAAGCTGGATTTGTTGAAGATGTCTTCGGCTTGCGTACCGCCGAATACACGGAGGTGAGCGGATTTCGCGAGTTTGTTATTGGGTGGCGACACAAGAAGCATATAGTCTCTACAAGTGCGGATGAGCTTCTTCGCACCCTCGTAGGCATGCAAAGATGCTCTGCCCCTGGGCCCGTATGTGTAGATGGCATCGTCACGGGCTATGACAAGTTCATTCGTTTGAGGATCGAGCGTCATGCATCCGACGGCACACCCAGTCTCGTCCAGGGTTCTGGCAGGAGTGCCCTGTCTGTTACCTGTGATGGCCAAAGCAAGTATTCGAGATGTGGTGGCAATGTAAAGGACTGTGGCATTGGCTTCTCTGAACTCCAGGCCAGTAATGGGCTCCTCTGACTCGAAGACGGTCCTCTGTTTGGTGCCCCGGTCATGTATGAAGTCGCCTCTCACTACTGTGACAGCTCCATTGCCGAAACCCACAGCAAGCTGCGACAGATCGCTCGTGACTGTGAAATCAGTAATGGGGAAGCTCTTACGCCCATTCTGGACAGTTAAAGAACAGAGGCACTTCGGGCTACCGGCCTTCTTGTCCGTTTGATCCAGCGTCCAGACTTTCAGCTCTGGCTCATGCGAAAGATCTTCGGCAATCGTGATCAAATACGCGGTCTCCGGCACCTGCCTGATGGTCGTGACACTCCCGGCGTCGTGAGCTTTCCACGATCGCGTCGACTTGAAGTTCTGATCCAGGAGGTGCGCTACTCCATTAGGCGTGCCCACAAATATGTTCTTAGAGCCGGCCGTCACACAGCTCGTACTTCCTTGCTGGAAAGGTCAGTCTTCGATCAGACTATGTGCGAGGGGCTTGGAGGCGTACATCAAGTGCCACCGACCCATCCCCGTCTTGGTGGCGGACATGAGATACATCGAAGAAGCGGAACGCTTTCCACTGCGATTGTGTTAGCGATTCAAGTCTTCCGTAAGTTTAGATCGCACGTACCGATGTCAGCGTCATTGTCGTGTCAATCCACAGCACTCGTTGTTCGCGATCGCAACCAGCCTCGCGAGCCTCGCAAACAAGTCGGCCTGTCGCCCTCAGAGTCGACGCCACGACTTTTGGCGGCCAGTCCCGACATCTTGGCACAACGCGGTCCGCGTCCTCGGACGTCGATTGGCGCGCATACTTCTGTAGCATTTCACCCAGTCCTCCTACAAAGAAACTCCACCAAAATCGACACTCGTTCAAACGAATCTCGTAAACATGGACCAAGACGACGACGACTTCTACGGCACCGATTCAGCGACCGAGCAGGAAGCCCAGGCGGCGCCAAAAGCAGCTGGCGAGACTGTCAAGACAGAACAAGACGATGTGAAGCAAGAGAGCGAGGAAGACGGCTCGGAGGATAGCGACGATCCGGATGTAGGAACGCATCTTTGTGAAGCGAGAGAGAAGTACGAATCTAACGAAGATGTCGCAGGACGTTCTGTTCACCCTCGAGAGGCCCGAAGGCGCAACATCAGAGCCACCGTAAGCCCCCCTCTCACCCTCGCAGCTGCTCCAACAACAGCTGAAACATGAATGCACACAGTACGAAAGCCGCGCGAACCCAAGCCCCCCAACCCGAGCGTACAGCTTCCACCGATCCCCGACCCGCCAAAACCGGCACACCCCTCCCTCCCTCCCAACAACCACCGCGCGCCTCTTCCACCGCGCCCGCCCATCCCACAAAACTCCCCATGGTCTCAGGGAAAGAAGGAAAAGACTACCCGATCCATTTAAACCCCAACAGCAAAACTGAGCCCAATCCCGCCACCGCCCCTACCTGGCCACCGGCAAACAAACCTCTCACCGACCTCGACATCGATGCCGACCTTGCCCAGCATAGCAAGCCCTGGCGTCTACCGGGGACGGACCAGACAGACTTTTTCAACTATGGGTTCGACGAGTACACGTGGACGCAGTACTGTCTGAAGGTGCGCAGCGTGGGGAAGGGGATTGAGGAGGGGCGGGAGATGGACCGGCAGATGAAGGCGATGTTTGAAATGGGCGGGGGCCCGCCAGGTGGTCCGGGTGGGATGGGAGGAATGCCGCCTGGCATGGCCGAGATGATGATGGCAGGTGGAGGACCGCCCGGGGGCATGGATCAGATGATGCAGATGATGATGGGAGGTGGCGGTGGAATGGGGCCGGGAGGGCCGCAGGGCGGTGGTGGAGGACCGGGCGGTGGGTTCGGCCCTAACGGTGCCAGCCCGCATCCGCAGGGGCAGGGGTTCCATCCGCCACAGGGGCCGGCTGCACAGCAGGGTGGTGGGGACCAGGGCGGATTTGGGAACATGGAGGGGTTCAGTCCGCAGCAGATGGCGATCATGCAGCAACAACAGGGTGGCATGGGAGGCGGCAGAGGGAGGGGTGGGAGAAGAGGGCGCGGGTTTTACTGAGAGTGCTAAAGTTTGGCGTTCTGGGCGCAGCGCGCACTGGAGGATGGTGCGTTGTGCTACGAGAACTGTATTTTTACGAGATACCCTCTTCTGGACGTGGCGTTGCGAACGACATCGGAAGGCCGAAGTTCGGATACTCGAGACTCGTTGTTAGCTCTGCAGTGAGTACTACCACCAGCAGCTCCAGCCAAAGCTTTAATGTCTGCCAGAGTCCGTGTCTCGTAGGGACGTCTGATTTCATTTCCTGGGCTATGCGCTGGCGTGCTGGCATATCAGACATTACCTTGAGGTACCTAATGGAACACAATGCCAGGTATACATGAGATATTGTTCTTGAAGATCCCGTGCTTTCGTCTGAGCTTAGTTCCCCGGGATCACCGATGATGTGATGGCGGCTACATTGGATAATGTGATGGTAGCGGTGTTTACTGATGTAGTGGTTCGGTCGTAGATACCCTGCATGCTCTTTCTTACCCCTCCCGCATCGACGCGCTTCGCGCTTGTCCAACGATCGCGACAGCTTTGGCATTCATCATATCAGCTGCCGAAGTTCGTTCAAGCCGATGCGGAACACCATCCCACCATTCATCTACGATTCCTGACTACATTACTCCCTCACCCCACCCACCCCTTGAAACCTGACATCAACTCCTCTCCCCTTTCCACCAATGATCCTCCATGCACCCATCCCACCACCAACAGCGCCCCTTCCTCAACTCATCATCAACTCCCCTCCCCCCCTTACAACAAAAACACAGCAACAAGCACCGGCACCACCAGCCCCAAAGCCCCAGCAACCATCTCACGCTGCCCATCCACACCCGACTCGGGCGTCTCGACCGGGGTGCCCGTCGCGCGGCCGCGTGTGGGCGTGGTCGCGGGCGTCGATTTGGCGGGGCCGCGCGTGGGCGTGAAGAGCAGATTTATGGAGGTGGAGTTGTCGCTGCCCGGGATAATAGGGACGGAGGAGCCGGGCGCGGGGGCCGAGGGCACGCTGGCGGGGGATGAGGGCGCGGGTGTCTCGATCTTGACGGGCGGAGTGGCAGGGATAGAGGGCACGACGGGGGGCAAAGCGGGGACCGAGGACGCGGGGGTCTCGCCCTTGGCCGGAGGAGAGGCAGGGACCGAAGGCGCGATAGGGGGCGAAGCGGGAACCGAGGGTGTGGGAGCCTCGCCCTTGACGGGAGGAGAGGCAGGGACTGAAGGCGCGGTAGGGGGCGAGGTGGGGAGCGACGGCGCGGGAGTCTCGACCTTGACGGGGGATGAGGCGGGGACTGACGGAGCCGGAGTCTCAACCTTCGGGGTCTCAATCTCGGGGGTCTCGACCTTAGGAGTCTCGACCATAGGAGTCTCGACCTTTGCCGGAGGAGTTGGGACGGACTCAACGGGCGCGGTGGTCTTCACGGTGACCGGCGTCTCCATCTTGGGAGTCTCGACCTTGGGGGTTTCGACTTTGGTCGGAGGAGTAGGAACGGACTCGACGGGCGCGGTGGTCTTTACGGTGACCGGCGTCTCCATCTTGGGGGTTTCGACTTTGGTCGGAGGAGTAGGAACGGACTCGACTGGCGCGGTGGTCTTTACGGTGACCGGTGTCTCCATCTTGGGAGTCTCGACCTTGGGGGTTTCGACTTTGGCCGGAGGAGTAGGAACGGACTCGACGGGTGCGGTGGTCTTCACAGTGGTCTCCAAGATGAACGGCGTCTTCACGAAAGTGCCGGGAGTTTCGACCTTGACAGGAGGAGTCTCGATCTGGACCGGGGGGGTCTCAGTCTTCACGGAAGGAGTTTCAATCTTGACCGGAGTAGAAGGAATCTCGACCGTAGTCTTGGTCTCGACTGTCACAGTCGAGCCCTCCGTTCGCGTGGTGGTCAGAGTCGTCTCCGTAGCCGGGGGCTGGTACGTCTTCGGCGTCTGGGACTCGTAGGTCTTGACCGTCTTAGCGGGAGTCGTAGAGATCGACACCACAGGCGGGCTGGTCTTGACCTTCTTAGTCGGGTAAGTCACCGGGGTCTCAGTTTCGTAGGTCTTGGTCTCGTAGGTTTTGACCGGGGGGGGAGTCGGGTGAACGGTGCAGTGGTGGACCTCGGAGCAGATTTTGGTCGACGTCATCTCGTGTTTCATGCTAGTGTGATAGCAGGTGTGGCCCTTGCTGCAATGAGCGGCGGAAGAAGGCTCGGGGTACTGCGAGGGATTTTCCCAGCCGTACGACATCTCCTTGGTGTTGTGCTTGTAGTGAGGAGTGACGACGGGGTAGGTCTCCTCGGGAATAGAAGGAGTGCCGGTGTATGTGCAGTGGTGCACTTCGGAGCAAAGGTTGGTACCAGTCGTCTTGTGCTCCATGGTGGTGTGTTGGCAGTGGGGAACCTTGGTGCAGTGCGAACCGATGGTAGGAGTGACATACACGGGCAGCGTGGGAGTGCTGGCCGTGTGCGTGCAGTGCTGCACCTTGGAGCACGAGCTAGTTGCAGTGGTGGCGTGCTTCGGGGTGGTGTACTGGCAGTGGTGACTCATGGTGCAGTGAGAGGCAACAGGCATCTCGCACACCGGCGTAGTAGTGTACACCTCGGTGTTAGGCGTGGTGTGAGGCCCGATGGCTGGCATTGTCCTTGTGCAGTGGTGCTCTTCCGAGCACACGTCGGTCCCAGTCGTCTGGTGCTCCTTTGTTGTGTGGTGGCATGCGTGTCCCTTAGTGCAGTGAGGAGGAACCAAAACGTCACAAGACTGAATAGTGCTTATGCCTGGAGCCCTATGAGTCGAGACAGACAACGCCGAAGAGGCAACAGGCGTCTCGCACACTGGGGTAGTAGTATACACCTCAGTGTAGGGCGTGGTGTGATGCCCACTGGCTGGCATCGTCTTGGTGCAGTGGTGCTCTTCCGAGCACACGTCGGTACCAGTCGTCTGGTGTTTCATTGTCGTGTGGTGGCATGCGTGTCCCTTAGTGCAGTGAGGAGGAACCAAAATGTCGCAAGACTGGGGAGTGCTCATCTCCAGGGCACTGTGAGTGGTGACAGACATAGCCGAAGAGCTCAGGCGCGCTGCCGAAGAAGAGATGCCGCTCGAGGGCACAACAACAGAAGAGCTCCCACGGAAGGCCGATGAAGAAACTCCGCTCGAGGGCATACGCGACGACGACATCACGACAGAAGAGCTGCTGCCAGGGCTGGCAGCAGGCATGGACGACGAGCGACCCGCAGAAGAGGGACCAGGCGCAGAAGAGCGAACGCCCGAAGAGGTCTCCACAGCATTGCTGCTGCCAGGGTTGGCGATCGGCGCGGAAGAGGAGACAGGGGCAGAAGAGCGAGCGCCCGAAGAGGTCTCCACGGCGCTGCTGCTGCCCGGGCTGGCGATCGGCGCGGAAGAGGAGACAGGAGCAGAAGAGCGAGCGCCCGAAGAGGTCTCCACGGCGCTGCTGCTGCCAGGGCTGGCAATTGGCGCGGAGAAGCCAGGCACAGAAGAAGATCCAGCGCCCGAAGAGGTCTCCACGGCGCTGCTGCTGCCAGGGCTGGCGATTGGCGCGGAAGAGGAGACAGGGGCAGATGAAGAACCCGCGCCCGAAGAGGTATCCACAGCGCTGCTGGCAGGGCTGGCAACGGGCATGGACGACGAGACCGCCATGCCACTGCTCGAGGGCACAACAGACATGGGCATGCTGCTGGAGCCAGACGTAGTCATGATGGAGCAGATGTCGCCGGCGCAGACGATTGTGGTCGAAGCGTTGGGATCGGCCGTGCCGGATCGGCTGCCGCTTGGGTTGCGCGAAAGCGTGGTCGCGGTTGAGGGGATCGGGATAGAAGAGGTCGCGCGCGACATTCCGGTCTCCCCTGAGGTCGCGCTCTCACCCGAAGTCGCGCTATCCGCCGAGGTCGCACTCTCTTGAGACGCACCGCTCTCCTGGGAGACGCCGCTGGTGACAGACTCGCGCGACGTCGAGCTGCCTGTGATGAGGGGTTCGCAGCCTTCAGACGAGCAGACGAAAGTCATCTCGCCCTGCATGGAAGACGAGGTGCTGGGGATGGCACTCGATGTGACGCGCGCGTCGCTAGACGTGGCCGGCACGCTCGAGGTCTCAGAGTCAACGATAGGGGGCGAGGCGATAGGCATGCTGCTGGATGCGACGCTGCTACTCACGTTCAATCGCCCAGGCATGCTAGACGAAGCAGTAACGACCGAGGAGCCTGCAGCGTCAGGAACCACACTGGAAGACCGGGCTGCATTGCTGCTGCCAACCTCGAAAGACGATGGGAGGACAACGGGAGGAGAAGCCACAGGCATGCTGCTGGAAGCCGCGCTGCTAGACATGTTGGAGAAAGACGGCATGCCAGATGACGCCAGCTCACTGGAAGAGGGCATGCCAGACGAGACTCTAGCATCGCTGGAGGAGGCGGCGGCGACGCTGCTCGTCATGTTTGCCGGCGCCGAGGGCATACCAGTGGAGGCCGCAATTGACGGAGTGACGGCGACTGGGGGCGAGGCGACAGGCATGCTAGTGGACGCGACACTGCTGGTCATGTTGGCAAACGGCGCAGAGCCCTCCGGCGCCGATGATGAGGCCCTCAAGGAGGCGGTGCCGTTAGCGGGAATGACAATCGTCATTAGTCTCTGAAATACGACGGGACCGTCAGTGGGCTCAGCGGCCGGGGTGACGAATTGCCCGCCGGCGCCAGCTTCGGGCTCGAACACAGTCGCGTCGCCAGCACCGAATCTCGTCTCAACAATCTTTGTCTCAACGACAGCACCAGGAGGTGCCTCCTGGCCATCCTCCAAGACAATAGTCCTGGGTGCGGCGTTTCCAGCGCCGCAGCTTGAGTTGAACTGCGTGGCAATTGACGAGCTGTTAAAAAAAATCGTAGTCGTGCCATCGAAAGCTTCTGAAGACGAGCGGCCCGTGAATGTGGTGGTGGCGTCGAAATTCTCGGTGGCGGTACTCGATATCCTCGACGAGTTTTTTAAGAAAACAGTCGTGGTACCGTCAAAATCCTCCCCGGAGGATGAAGAAGGTCTTGATCCCGTGCCGAGAGCACTGCTAATTACACCGGCAATTTCGGCTGTCGTCTGTGATTCGGTGCTGATCGATTCGGCGGGGTTGGTGAAACTCAGCGTCACTGTCTCCGCTTGCTGAGATGCAACGGCAGTGGAATTGGCTACGGAAATGTATCAGCTGGGACGCGGCAGCGTGCGCGGCAGATGAAATGTGCATACGAAAAAGCTGAGCATTTGCAACAGCATTCGCGATCCCAAACGCGAAGTACCTCGCGACTCCCTTCATGGCGGCGGCGTTGTTAGCGAAAGACAAAGGTCGGATGTGTATTGTGGAAAGACGCAAGACTGGGGAGGGAACACGCACGATAGACAACTCCGAAGATCCTACTTAAATTCGGCAGCAGGCGGTGCGGTGTGTAAGTGGGGATAGAGAACTATCCTCTCCAGCGTTGAGCTGGGGGAGGTACCCACAGAGGACGATTATGGTTGAGAACAGGCTGGCGTGGACCGGAGAATACGTTGATGATATGAGAGAAAGTTCAACCTACAGTCGAGCCGCGCCATCCATGGCCAGATTGCTGATCTCTTTCGCACTGAGCAGCTCTGTATAGTCGCGAAAACCCGGTGTGTTTTCCAGACGTGTCGTGGGATTGGGCTCTTGCCCGTCCGAGGTCGTGTTGATACTCCTCACGGCAAACCTCTTCAAGGCCTCGTACAGCATCATGAGATATTCATCACCGCTTTTTCAAATCGATATTCGAAGCCGTGTATTACGACCAGTTTCGATGCAATGCTCCGGGAGTCGCCGCTCCGCGCTCATCCATCAAATGTGGTGGCCTCATGAGGAGGACATGAGCGCATCATCCAGAGGGCTAGGTCCTGTCTAACGGCGTGCGGCTTACGCGGATGCAAGGTCAGATAGTAACGCATGCTCTCAATTCCGATCGGAACCACGGGGATGAGTGTGCGGGAGCATTCGTTGTCAGATAAGGAAGTGAAAGCCAGGGTGAGTGTGGTGGTTCCGGACTGCGGACGTGAGGTGGGGACGTGAAGTGAGGTTCAAGATGACTAAGCTCCGCTGCACCCCGGATTTGTTTGTTTCTCTAAGCAACAGCCGAAGTCGTCCCGTGCGCCCGCGTCCCTTTCCGTCTCATCTGATTGTTGCACTTGTGCTAGATTTGCTCGATCGTCCGACTACTACACTCCCGACGCGACTCAATACACTCCCACGCTCCACAAGTATGCCCAGCATGGACTTCAATCCGCGCATGAGCATGGCGCGCTCGCAACAGTCGAGCCAGCAGAAGCAGAGGAAGGAACCCGACGAGGATGCATTCATGACACTGGTACGCCTCTAACACGGACGCGCGCGCAATGGTATACTGATCATGCCTCTATAGCCTGACCGAGAAATCGCGGGATGCATCAGCGACATCGGCATCGCCTTCACCGTCGAAGACCTCCGTAAACCCAACCCGCAACAAACCCAAAAGATCTTCGAATGGTTCGCCGAGCTCCTCACCAACACGACGCGCGATGTCGTGGCGCCAGCGATGCGCGCGGCAGCAGAAGATATGCTGGGCGACGACTCGGACCGGATATTCACGGCAGACACGCGGGAGCTCATGGGCTTCTTCACAACAATGCGCAAGCTGCTGGTTGAGTGCGGGATCAAGGACTTCACGTTCGCAGACCTGTACCGGCCCACGCACCCGCGGCTGGTGAAGATTTTCAGCTACATCATCAACTTCATTCGCTTCCGCGAGTCGCAAACGCAGGTCATCGACGAGCACTACAATTCTTCAGAGCGCACGAAAAACATGATTGAGCAGCTGTACCACTCAAATCAAGAGAAGGAAGACCAACTCCACGAGATGCAGCAGAACCGCAAAAACGTCGAGCAGGCGATCCAGGACAAAGAAAAGCGCAACCAAGAGCTCAAGACGCGTCTGCTGGAGCTCAAGAAGAGCCAGGAACGCGTCACGGACAAGCTCGAGCGCGTCAAATCCGATCAAACACGCCTGAAGACGCTGCTTGAGGACAAGACGACCGGCGTCATGAATATGCGCACTGAGGCCAGCAAGCTGCGGCACTATACGGAGCGGTCGCCCGCTGCGCTTGAGCAGAGCCTGCGCGACCTCAGCGGCAACCTCAGCGCCGACCGCACAGAGATCGAGCGTCTGGACCGCCGCGCGCGTGCGCTGCAGACTAGCTGCGACACATTTGGACTTCTTCAAACGGACATCGGGTCGCTCACGCGGTTGCTGAACGATTTGCAAAGCGAGCTTGGGAAGGAAGAGGACGAGGGGCGGGCGGCACTACGGAACCGTGAGGCGCTGACGGAGAAGTCAAATTCGGTGCGCGAGGTTGAGCGGCAGGAGAAGATGCTGCGGAAGCAGCTGGAGCAGTGGCAGGCGAGGACGGAGAAGCTGAGACGGGATGCAGAAGGGAAGGCTGAAGCCGCGAAGACGAAGATGGAGGGGCTAAGGCGGACGCACAGGGAATTGACAGTTGAGCGACGAGATCGCGGAGAGGAGGTGGAGAAACGCCGAATTCGTATTGAGCAGACAGAAAAGAAGGTGAGTTTGTTGATGGTTTTACTTGCCTGGGTTCAGAGTTGGTTGCTAACACTTCTTGCAGATGGCCGACCTCAAGGAAAACATCGAGTCCGAGGTGCAGAGTGCCCGGGAGGAGTACATGAAGATGGAGAGTCATATTCGGCTGTACATCACGGAGATGGAGCAGAGCATTTAAGGATTTCCCTTGGCGGGCCACACGCATAGTCTGATTCCGTCGTGGAGGGGCGTATATCGCGCTGCCTAGGGCTCGAGGTGTTTATGCTTACGAAGAGACGAATCCCAGGCGTCGGGGTTTGAATTGTCTGCTGCGCATTAGCGAAGCTGAATCGAGATCGAGAGACCCTTTCAAAACACAGCTCGTGCGCACCACGCTTCTTTTGGCCCCATCCAGGCAACACGCCATCTGCAAGCGCATTTCACTGCGAGGGTACCGTTCACTGAGTTTGAGGCGAACGCTCGCCGTCAAGCCCACTCCTCACCCTCCACCCTCCCCCGGCTCGCGCTCCAGCCTCTCAAATCGGAACCACCTCCCCAAAACCGTCCTAACCCTCACCATCCGGCCCGCCCACCCCCTCTCCCCCACCCCAAAACTCTTCGTCGTCACGTTCAGAATCGACACCTCCTCGTCCCACGGACTCCCCTCCGCCAAACCTGCCCCCGTCTCCTCTCCCTCAGGCTGACCACCAACCCCCTCTCCAGCATCACACTCCGCAACGGCGAGCCTGCACTTGGCTGCAAACGCCGCCTCCACCGCGACGGCGAACGTGCGGTTCAGGCCCTGCACGGAGAAGGCGGAGGTCTCGCGGTGCAGCGTCAAGGGGTTGAGAAGCGCGAGGATGGCGCTGTCGTCTGTCGTGTCACTGGAGGGTGCGTCCACTTGCAGCTCGCGAGGAGTGCGGTAGGGGAAGCTAGCCAGGTAGGCGCGGAGGTGCGGGAGCGTGGGACAGAAGGCGAGCGTGAGGGTGCGAGTTGAGGCGAGGAGGCGGAGGGTGGGGCGTTGCCAGGGGTTGGTCGGGAGGTTGGGGGTGCTAAAGGTGGTTTCTGCTGGGGCGGAGGTTGGAGTGCTTGTTGCTTCTCTGAGTTGCTGCAAGAAGGCGGCTTTGGTTGAGCAGACGATGATGGTGGAAGGTGAAGTGTGTTGCTCCAGTATGTTCTGCAGGAAGCCGGGCAGGTTGATATGCTCGAGCACTATCGGTGTGCTAGACATGGTGGGGAAAGTGGATGGTCCTTTTCATGTACGCGTCGATGGGTGTGCATCTTGCGTGTGCTGGACTGTTGAGCCAGTGAACATTTCAATTCATTCCATCATCAAGTTGTTTCTGCCTCCAACAGAAATGATCAACGATCCACAGAGGGTCGTGTAATGTTTCCAGCGCGTCAGAAATGATGAAGCTCCTATCGACGTTGTGATGGTGCGACTTGGCATTCTTGAAGCTCGAGATGTCGTATGGATGGCCGATCGGCGATAAGCTTATCCCCGAGCACGTACGTCGAGGCACAATTCCCCTCATTCAGACCTCCCGGTTACAACGATTCCATATCAAGAGACGCCTCAGTCCCAGAGATCGTCGCATTACAATGACAGAACCACAGAAAGACCTGGAGAAGCTGCGCAAGGAGCAGGAAGGCGACGACGCAAACTTCCTTGAGGACCTAGAGAAAGAGTCCAAGGAGTTCGACAAGGTGAGCAACACCTCTGCCGACGCGCATCTACAGCGCTGACACTCCCGCAAGGACTCTGAGATCGAGCGCATCATCAAGGCCTTCCGCGCCAACGCGTACGACGTGCTGGACCTGCAGCCCGGCGTGCCCGACGAAGACATCAAGCGCATCTACCGACGCAAATCCCTGCTGATTCACCCGGACAAGTCCAAGAACCCCAACGCGCCAGACGCCTTCGACCGTCTCGCCGCGGCACACCAGACACTCCTCGACGAGAAGAAGCGTGCACACCTCGACGAAGCGATCGCGGACGCGCGCATGCTAGTGATCCGCGAGCGCAAGCTCACGACGGACAGCGAGGAGGTCAAGGACCCGGACGTGCTGTTCATCAAGGACTGGAAGAACAAAGTCAAATATGTGCTGGTGGATATGGAGGACCGCAAGAAGCGGCAGATGAAGGCGCAGATGCAGGAGGAGGGGCGCCAGCAGCGGAAGGAGGACGAGGAGATCGCGGAGAAGAAACGCAAGAGAGAGCACCAGGATGACTGGGAGAAGACGCGGGACCAGCGGATTGGGAGCTGGAGGGACTTTCAAAAGAAAGGCGAGGCCGGCAAGGGGAAGAAGAAGAAGATGAAGACGTTGGGATGAGGGTTGAACGCTGCTGAGGCCATTTGGACGGGCTCTGAGTTTGCGAGCACTGCTCATGCGCTGAGTTTCCTGCGAGTGTGTCGAATGATGCTTTGCTATTTTGATACGACGTGATGATTTGAGCGGTGCTTAGCGAGGCGTACGGCGCGAGAAAAGAACCGGCTACTCTTATGGCTAATATCCAACCAGAGCAATGGATGTTCTCGCCGCAAGAAACCACCCAAACATTGCTCACTGATGCCACATTGACCATTTCGACCGAGGCCCCAGGGAGCTGTCATCACGTGCGTTGGCGTCTGGTTCGCGCAGTGAGGCAGCCTGATTTCGAGACATTGAAGGCGCGTTTCGCCCACCGACGCCTGGCCAGTCTTAACTTGGAACCCTTCACCCACGTCACTCCTGGTTTTGCAACGGATTTATCACTTCCGTCGTGCACTTTACCTCGAACCTCCTTGATCTCTCATTGTACAACTCACAGAGAGTCTCAATTCGATCAACCTCATTCAGCGAGCAGCATGGTCCTGAGTTCTCACCTCATGTCGTGACTCTGGCGCAAACCTAATCTGTCTCGCAGACCACACGCTCGCGCACTTGTGGAAAGCATGTTGGCATCGCCGCCCCGGTCATCAAACGAGAAGATGAAAGTCCCGAGGCCCCTGAGCAGAAAGGCGTCTCGCCCACAGTCGGCCAGGCTCCAGAGCTTCCAAGACAAGGATCCCACATCCAGACCCCTCCGCCAACACAAGAGCCTCGTGAAGCGGCAGGACTCAGCTCGAATGCATCGGATGTCCAGCAGGCAGCGGCCTTTCACCCGAGCACCCACGCTGAGATCCCTGCATCCAGCAGAGAGGTCAAGGCATCGACCGAAACCGGCAACGCCCCTGTCAAACAGGAAGACGAGGATTGGGCTCCTTCGGAACACGTCGAGGCCTCCCAAAGTCCCGTCGCGGATATCAAAACCGAGACACCAGCGGCAAAGCGCGCCCCGAAGAGACCAGCGACAAAGAAGCCGGCAGCCCCCAAGAAGTCCAAAGCCAAGTCCAAGAGGAACACCCACCCAGCTTCGATTCCTCTAGATGACGATCTCTGTCCCATCCTCGACCTACCGGTGGAAGTTCGTCAGAGGATTTATGACTACTCTATTTTCGTCCCGGGACGCATCAAGGTCTCTCACGTCACCCGTGTCTCGGAACCTGCTCTTCGCCGTCAACCGGCAAATTGGCTCGGAAGCCACCACGGTCTTCTACGGCTTGGACTGCTTTGAGATTCAAGGCTCCTCGCCTGCCATCTGGTTTCTACGCTCGCTGTCCGACGACCAGATCAGCAGTCTACGCAGCGTCTACATCTCGGCTCATGCAGATTCGAAGAAGATCAAGAAGCCGCACAAGTGGCATGACCACGTTCGAGATCGGATCACAACAATGAGAAGTGAGTTCGGCGAGCGTGGACTGAGCAAGCATTCGATTTCCTTCCAGATGGAGATTTACGGGGCGTCCCCGCGGTGGGCGAATTGGCACCAGCTTAATGAGGGGCTGTGACTGATTGCATCTCCTCCGGTCCAAGTGAGGCTCATGGTGCTGGCCATCATATGCTTGCCGAGGAAGAAGCGGCGCTGGGGCGGTTCATCGTTACCATCGCTCATCTTGACGGTCGTTCTTATCACGCGCGATATGACGCACCGGCGGGGAAGCCCAGAGGCCGCTTTAGCTCTACCGATAGCTTCAATGTATTCTTCAGACTGATTTGTCTATCGGATAATGTTACACTTTTTTTCGACCTTCCTACCTCCTCCAACCACTGCCCCTCTGGCCCTCGCTAAAGTCTTTTCCTTCCCGCTCGCGATCGATCCTCGCGTCAAACTTTCTTTGCGCCTCTGACTTTGCCAGCTCGCGGTCTTCCTGCTGCTGCGAGAAGCTGAAGCTGTTGCCACCTGACGAGCCCTTCTGCTCACCCTGCGACTGTGGTCGGGACTGGGACGATGCCGAGGGAGAAGAGGACATGGACGACTGACGCAAGCGCTCCCATGAGCTCCCACCCGAAGAAGGCTGAGGAGAAGCAGACGGCTCCGACTGCGGCGAGCCGAAGTCAAAGGCCGAGGGCTCCTTGTCGGCCTGAGGCTGTGGCTGCGATGGAGCTCGCTGCGCCTTGCTCTCACGCTGCCGCATCTGCCCATCGTTCATGACCTCCGTATCAGCCGCACCGACCGACGCATCATCCCGAACGACCTCGTGCTCAAACATTCCCCCCGTAGGCGACGCATCGTCCGCCGCGCCCCTCTGCCCTTGCCCCTGCACCCCCCGCCTCTGCCGAGCCATCTCCCACGTCTCCGCCCCACCCTGCCCCGGGGCCTGCTGCGCTCTCTGCTCGCCCCGCCTCCTTTCCCCTCCACCCCTCGCCGCCTCGGCCGCCGCAGCCTTCACCACCTCATTATACTCCCTTAACCGCGGATCCCCCGCCCGCGCCACCAACCCCGTCGTAATCCCGTAACTCGCATAAAAGATCCCCCCCAACATCGACCCCACCATCCAGTACGCACCCATGCGCATCAACTGCCACCCGGCGCGCGCCGCCTGCCCGCGCAACGGGCCCAGCACGTCGGGGCTCAGCTTCGAGCCCTCTTTGAAGGGCGACCACAGCGGGAAGCGCATGGTGTCTTGCCCGCGGTAGGCCACGAGCGTGCTGAGCGCGATGCCGATGGGCGTGCCGAAGGACGCGGTGCGCACGGTGCGCGCCATGTTTTCCGCGAGCGCGTCGGCTTCTTCTTGCGTGACGGGGCGGTGGAGCATGTGGGCGGCGTTCGCGTTAAGGCCTGCGACGGCTTTGACGAGGGGGGTGGGATGGGGGCGGGTGAGGAGGACGGAGAAGCGGTGTGGAAGGGCGTTGAGGTCGACGCGGACATTGGGGTTGATTTGGAGGTAGTTCCCGTCGGGGTCGATGGCGGCGGCGGCGGAGGAGGCGGCGTAGGGGTCGAGGTCGGAGGAGGGGTTGGTGTCGTTGTAGGTGCCTGGGGAGGGCTCTGCGGAGTCGGCGACGTTTTCGAGAACCATGTTGGCGGTGGGGAGCGGAGTGGAAGTGTAGTTGAGCCTGATGTGGACCGAATCAGGTGGATGCGAGAGGTGAGGTATTTGCGAAGGGTTGGTGTGGGAAGCTGGAGAGCTGTCTCGGCTGTGACTTCATGCACTAGAGGCGAGCCTTTCGCACATGCATCCGACCAGACGATGATCAGTTCGCGTTCCGCACCGCCAATGCTCCAACACGGACGCCTCGCGGCAACATTACGCCCATCATTCCCACGCCGATACCTGAACGGCCCAGCCCGGACCTTCGCCGCGAAGAAGTCGGCTCCCACCACCACCACCCACACCACCACCAACGACGACGACGCCCAGATAGCCGCCGCGCGCAAGTGGCTCGCCAACCTCGACGCCGACACCGTCCGCACCCAAGCCCCCCACGAACTAAGCTACAGCCGCTCCTCGGGCCCCGGCGGCCAGAACGTGAACAAGTACTACGCTCCGACTTGCCCCCAACCCCCGCCTCCCAAAGCTAACATCCCTCCCCCACCTTAGAGTCTCCTCGAAAGCAACCCTCCGCCTCCCGACGAGCCCCCTCCTCGCCCTCCTCCCCCCGCTCCTCCACCCCGCCATCCTCTCCTCGCGTTACCACGCCGCCAAATCCTCCGAGCTCGTCATCCAAGCCGACGACTCGCGGAAGCAGAACGACAACGCCGCGGCTTGCTTTCGGAAGCTGCACGACCTGATTGTCGGCGCCGGGCGCGAAGCACTGCCGGGGGAGACGGATGCGCGGCAGGTGAAGCGCGTCGAGGGGCTGCAGAAGGCCGAGGCGGCGGGGCGGCGGAGGATGAAGGAGGCACAGAGCAAGAAGAAGGCCGGGCGGCGGAGTGGGGGGAGGGGGGATGACTAGGGAAGGATATTGGGGGGGGGGGGGGGGGTTGGGGCTAGGTAATAAGCGGTATACTGCTGCTGGCCGGCTTAGGCACGCCTGGACGGTTATTCCTACAGGCATCCATACCATCCCCCTTCTTCATCGATACCACTCATTATTCTCATCATAGCCCTCATAGCCCTCGAACCCCTCATACCCCTCAACCCCACCGAACCCACCCCCACCACCGACATCTCCTCCACTCCCGACACCACCACTCGCCCTCGCATCCTCTTCCTCCCCCCACCCAGGCGGAAACCCCGCCCCCCCACCCTGCATCCCCATGCCCCCCATGCCCTGCCCCCCCGTCTGCCCGGCCCAACTCACCGGATCCAACCCCCAGCCCTCAAACCCCACACCCCCACCTCCCCCGCCAGTCCGACCCGCACCCAACCCCCCGCCACTACCGACGCCCAGCCCCGCTCCACCGACGCTCGCGCCGCCGAACGCGGCGAATTCCGCTGGCAGTGCCCAGCCTCCCACACACGCGCTCGCGCTCGCGCCCCCGGAGCCCAAGCCTTCGCGTACGAGTTGCTCGACGCCGCCGAAGAGGGTGCTGGTTGGGCTTGTGGCGGAGGATGTTGTGGGTGGGAAAGCGGGTTGGGGCTGAGTTGGGGCCGGGTAGCGCGCGTTGGGATGAGTGGAGGAGGGGTTCGGGGGTTGGTGGGGTTGGTGGGGTTGGTGGCGCGGGGGGTAGGTGTCGTGGAGGGTTGAATTGGGGGAGGTTTGGTCGAGGGGGTAAGTGGGGGAAGTGGGTGAGGTGTCCGTGTTTTGAGGGGGCTGCCAGGGGTGCTGATGCGGTTGGGGTTGGAGTTGGGGTTGGTGCGGGTGCGGTTGGAATGGGGCGGGGGGCGTGGGGGACTGATCGGGGTGGCGGCGTTGCTGCGTTGGCGATGCGATGTCGGTGTAGTAGGGGGCGAACTTCTCATCCGTGCGCGCGAGCACCGCCGCGGCCTCGTCGGGGAGATCGACCTGCCATTTCCGCGCGAGATGTGTGACGATGACGAGGGTGCGGCGAGCGCAGAGCCAGGACTCGGCGATCTCCTCGAGGTGGCGCACGCCGTGGTTGATGTCGCGGCGAGCGTTCTTGTCGGGCAGGTTGAGCAGGTGGATGGTGCAGGCTGAGTGCAGGATGTAGACGGCGATGTTCTTGATCTGACGCAGGCCGTAGGAGCGCTTGTAGAGGCGCATGAGTTTGGATATGGCGGCCGCGGCTTGCGTGCAGAGTTTACGCGGGCTGACGTGGTGGGGGAGAGGGGAGGTGGCGGCGGAGTATCTGAGGAAGGGCCGGTACAGGTGGATATAGAGGAGTTGGAAGAACATGCTGCGGATTGTCAGTCAAGATGAATTCAAAACGGGGGACGAGAGCAACTCACTGCATGGTCAGGACACTCGACAAGGCGCCCTCGCGGCTCTCCATCTCCTTCGGCAGCTCGCGTTTGAACTTTTCCAGCCTAGTATGGATATCCGACAAGATTTTCAGCTCAGCTGCTTTGCTCCTTGTCTTCTCCAGCTCCGACGGATTGTAGAAGCTCTTCAATATATCATCACTCAGCTCGCACAGCTTCGACATCTGAAGTGCGACCGCCCTCGTTCTCGCCGGTTGAGCATGCGCTTTCACCACGCCAGAGTCGGAGTAGGGGCACCACGGCGCCGCATCCTCGTCCGGGAAAACCTCGAACTTGGGCACCGTGACAATGGTTTTGGGCAGCTGGGGCATCCTGCCGAGGTAATTCGACCATGCCGAGTCGAACAGAAACGAGCCCCAGAATGTCACGCGCCTCGCGTCCTCTTCCGCCTCGTCGTGTTTGTTGGTCCCGAGCTGGCTGGAGTCGAGGTTCAGGCCCATGTCGTACGCCATGCGGAATGACATGCCGCTGTAGACCCAGCCTTCCGCCTCGCGCGCGCAGCCCGCTTCGCGCACCGACATGAGCGCCAGCGCCTGCACGGTCGTCAGTCGCGGCTTGACGTGCTCGTCGTCTTCCATCATGATGCGCTTGCACTCCTTGAAAAAGTGGTCGCCCGCAGTTGCGGAGTTGGTAGGATCCTCTCGTGCGCCGGGATGAGCCGTGAAGTGACAGCCCAGGGCCAGCATCGCGTTGACAAGCATCGGTGTGCAGTATTGCGTTCGTTTTCGGGTGTTCGGTGGTGGTTTCCCAAGACGGAAGTCGCGCATGAAGAGGCTCTTCGAAAGCGTGTGGAAGAAGGTGTAGTGCCACGTCCAGTAGAAGTTCAGTAGGTGTATGATTAAGTCCCCGTCCTCCGTGACCGTCGTCCAAGACGTGGCCGGGTCGGCGTGCTGTTGCGCCAGCTCGTCCGTCTCGTTCTCATCATCTTCGTGCCCGAGGTGTATCAAGTTCGAGGTGCCTCCGATATACCGCACCGAGCCTGACCCTTCATCGATCCGCAGATCCCCCATCTTGCCATAAAGCTGCGACTCGAACTTGGACCCCACCGCCGCCGCGCCAACCTCTCTCGCATCTTCCTCGTCCTCCTCATCCTCGATCCCATTCTCCCTCGCAACAATGTTCTCGGCAACCGCGTCCAGGCTCTCACACGTGCGAATCTCGCGCACCAGACCAAATACCGCATCCTCATCGTAGTTCAATATCGCCTGCACCAGGGTCTGCAGTGTCGAGTCTTTCGTCTTCAGGTTGTCGATGTCGTTCTTGTAGACGCCTTTGCGGCGGTGGTCGGAGCTGGGATCGTAGATGCACTCCGTGCGGTAGACCTGGCTGCAGGCCGCGCACGCCGGAGTGTTGCCATCGCACTTGCTCTTGCGTTTCCTGCGCGCACCGGCGATCAGTCGCGTGCTCTTGCCAAGGAAGGGATATGAGCCCGAGCGCCCCGCGCGAGAGGGGAAAATGGGGGGGGAAAGAAGCAAGGGCAGGCTCAGAGGAGCTTCAGCAGCGACAGGGTGTATAGCTCTCTCTCTCTCTCTCTGTCTCTATCTTACCTGCACGCGATACATGCAGTGGACACACAGCGCCTCTTGGACGGATCATCATCGTCGTCGTTGTTTTTCCGCCGACTCCTGCTGCGCTTGACGGTCGAGGCCGAGGTGGACGAGGAGGCGGCGCCGAGAGGCCGCTTGAAGTCGTGCGCGTCGGCGTGGATGGCAGTCCGGGGGTGGTCCATCGTGACGGTTGGTTGCGCGGATGCCCGGGTTGCTGCTGGTCATCCGCCGTGCGGGTTGCGCGTGCTTCTCCGAGGAGATGCTCAACTCAGGTTGGCCGATGGCGGCGGTACCGTCCTTTGGTCATCAACAAACTCTCGCTGTTGCTTAGCGGAGGCTGAAGGAGCGACGATTCTTCGCTCCCTGTGACAACAGGACATGATGGCAAAACGACATGAGGTCTGGCACCATGGATCCCTGTGGTTGACCGTCGGGGAGAAGGATCGGGTGTCGACCCCTCCACGCGCGATAAGTCCCTCCATTGCGCGCCCATCCACCAATCACTCGGGCCAAGTTGATAAGCGTCGCAATGGAATCGATGGAGTTTGCGGCCGCACAACTGACAGTTTGCGAGGATCAGACAACGTCGCGAACGTGAATTATTGAGAAGAGTTCGCGGCTTGGACAAGGGAGAATGGCATCGCACGCACGGTTCACGTCTCCACCCAGGCCGATTTCCTTATCGCTCCTTCCTTCTTCGTCAATCACGAGCCTCAAAGTGCCCAGTCTGGCACATTCACTCGGTCCGGTCACTTTTCAATGTTTCTTATTTCTTGTGAAAATCTCAGGAACTCCCCAAAAAACGCTCCGTCCCATTCGTGATTGTTCTCGCTTGCCGCTACCAGACGTTTGAATCGACCATTCTGATTGCTTTTTCTATTGCTCATTCACCCCATACTTGGACGAGTCCTTTACGTCAATCAGGTTTCGCCGCGCCTTACACTTCTACAGGTAGTCACGGGGCTCGAAGGCGAAACATCGTACAAACCAATCCATTCATTGACTACAGTTGAAGCTCTCTTTTTGGTGATTCTCCCGTCGTTGCTTTTGAAGAGCAGGTTTCCTGGCCCCGTCCGCTCCATCATCAAGGAGAAAGCCGTTGCCTCGAAAAGCTCTCCATAACCGAACCGTCCCCTTTCCGATTCCTTCGCCGCCTCACCGAGCTCACCTCCTCCTCCCCCAACCCTTCCCCTCATCCTCCCCCTCCTCATCCACAAAGCTCCCCCCCATCCCCACCCCCTCCTCCCCCTCCGCCGCCAAGGTAAAAGTCGGCAACAGATTCCCCTCCTCATCCACCCTCGTCTCATTCGAAAACAACCTCAACAACTCCGCCAACGGCACCTTGCCCTTCCCAAACCCCTCCATCAACTCATCAATCTCCTCCTGCTTCCTGGCCTTGATATCCATCATATGCTGATCGACGGTATTATGCACCACGAGCGAGACCATCCTCGTCTCGAACTCCTGGCCGATGCGGAAGATGCGGCAGAAAGCCTGCTGCTCGACGGCGTTGTTGAAGTAGGGCTCCACGACCAAACACCGACACGCCATGGTCAAGTTGAGGCCCAGACCGCCGCACTTGAGGCTCGCGATGAGGATCTTTTTGTCCGGGTTCTCGCTGAACTCGGCGATGGCGCGCGCGCGCGCGTCGTGGCTCATTTTGCCGCTGTACGTCAGCGCGCCCCATTTCTCCGTCGTGCAGACGCGCTCCAGCACGCGGATCATGTCGATGAATTGCGTGTAGATGATGATTTTGGCGCCGGGGTAGTCGTGCAGCCATTCGAGGATTTGCGCTTTGATGGCGCGCGTTTTGGCCGAGGGCAGGATGTTGCCTTTCATGTCGATCCAGTCTGCGACGTCGCCGGTGGCCCGGTTCTTGCCTTTGCCTTTGCCTTTGCCTTTGCCTTTGCGGCCGGGCTTCTTCTTCGCTTTGCCGGTAGGCGCGTCGAGGTCCAAGATGTCCTCTGCGCCCTCGACCGTCGAGTCCGTCTCCATCGTCCCATCGCGCCCTTCGGGCTGATACACGTCCGGGCACGGCTCGGTGTGCGTGTAAGCCTCGCCGCACTCAGCACACGCCGCTGTATCGTGTCCGCGTTTGGCGGCCAGGTGCTGCAGATCCTGCAGACACTCGAGGCAAAAGATGTGGCGGCACGACGTGATCTGCGGGTCATCAGGCCGCTCGTGGCACTTGCAGCACAGTGTGCGCTCGTCCATAGCCCGCCCGAAACCCGACGCGCGCATAGTGTCCAGGAACTTGCGGAAGCGGAAGCTGGTGCCGTGGGCCTCGCCGACGTCGCCGTCGAGGAGGTTGGTGTCGATTTCGCGCGAGGTGTCGATGATGTTGCGGTCGTTCTCGCTGGCTTCGATTGTGGCCGCTTTGGAGTGGTTCTTCAGTTGCTTGCGCAGGCTGAGAAGGAGAGCAGTGCCCTCGTTCGACTCCTCGGCCTCGTTGGCGGTGATCTGGTTCAACTTCTCGAAGTCCTCGCGCTCGAGCAGGTTGAGGATGGGCCCTTGGATTAGCAGCGGATGACTGCACAACATGCGCAGGCGCAGGAACATGATCCAGATGTGTGAGTACTGCTTGTCCAGCTTACCAGGGCGGCGAGCGAAGTTGTTGATGCGGTTGATGAATCGCATCTTCACAATCTCGTAGATCTGACGCTCGACGTTGCTGAACTGAATCCATACGACGCTGTTTGTCGTTTCCGGGAGGTCCAGGATGCGAGCTCCGAACATGGTCGTCTTATGCGTGCGGCGTAGCATGAATTTGCGCAGCATGGTGGCGAGACGGTCGCCGCCATCGGGGTCGTCGGGCGTGCAGTAGTTCTGCTTGAAGAGGCGGAGAGAGACTGTGGCCGGCTCGCCGAGGAACTTGAACATCGGGTAGCATTCCTCCACCCTGTTCTGTTGTAACGGTCAGCGTTTGTTCGACTCAAAGGAAAACTTGAGATGCACTTACAATCAACGGCGTGCCCGTCATTGCCCAGCGGAATTCGGCATTGATTGCACGGCAGGCTCTCGACGTGTGGCTTCTGTGATTAGCGATAGCCTGCGACTCGTCGAGAACCACGCGCAGGAATTTGACGCGGTGTAGCTCTCCATAATTTTCCTCGCAGTATTGCGACCACCAGGCATCTTTTTGCGCAGCCGTAACGAACTCCACGGGGACATTCGCCTTGGGGTAGCTACGTGCGACTTCGTTGTAGGTGGTAAGCAGAATGTCAGCTTCCTCCATGGCCTTCTGCACGTCGTTGTCCGTAATACGATGGCCGCCGCCACGGTGCTGGACGACTTTTCCCACGCCATGTTTGTGGCTTCGACCGTGGCAGTGCTTGCGGATCTCGTTTGACCACTGCTCGACGAGTGCTGGAGAAGCGACAATTAGAGTCGTTCGCGATTTGCTTTTCGGTGGTGGGCGACCGTTGACGATGTTGGCGAGCATCATGACTGTCTTTCCAAGCCCCATCGTGTCGGCGATAATGCCGCCCTTCGGAAGGCTGCTCGCGTTTTCCCTCTCACGCATAAAGCCGGTGCCCAAGATTTGGTAGGGCTTGAGGGTGGCGCGCATACCCTCTACGCTGAAGTTGCCCCCATCGGCAGGTTTGACGCTCTGTTGGCCAGTGAATTGTTTGATGGCGGTGTCCACGGCCCGCTTGTCGTCCATGGCCCCCGACTTTCTTCCTTCCTGGTCCGCCGGTAATGAAGCAATGAGCTCCCTCCAGGCGTCAGCACGTCTGTTGTTCTGCTTGAAGACGGGTTGGGCGGGCAGGTGGGCCGTCGATTGCGCATCTTTGACGGCGTCGGCGTCCCACAGACTCTGGATGTTCATCATCTCAGGGCCCTTTGCCTTCTTGCCCTTCTTCTTCTGAGCAGCGGCAGCCGGCTTCCTCGCCTTAGGCTTCTTTGCTTTCTTCCCCTTGGTCCCTCTAGCCGCAGCCATAACATCTTGAACATCCTCAGGGTCCATCTCCATCTCCGCGGCCTTGCGTTTTCTGGGGCGCTTGGGAGGAGGCGCGTCGCCATCACCAGCATTCACCTTCTTGGAGGCGCGACCACGTTTGCGAGGTGGCTTGGGCGCCATCTCGTCGTCATCGTCATCCAGCAGAGCGCTTGGGCGCCACTGATCGCCTCCGTCGAGCTCGTCAGTGGGGAGACGGCTGTCCGCCGAAGCTTGGTCAAACTCGCGGTCCTGCTTGAGTTTGCGCACGCGAGCCGTCTCCTCGTGACCAGCGCGCATGAACAGGATCTCGTCCTCGGTCTCGAGCCTGTCGGCGTTCTTCTTGCGCTCGTAGACCCTCTTTGCCTTCTTGTAATCCTCTGACTCGCTGAACACGACGCTGTCCTCCCTAGAATCTGCAGACAGCGCCCGCTGAAGGTTCTCATGGGCCTCATGAGCCACAGAGGGCTGAGACATTGCTCCCTGCAAGAAGCCTTGTTGCATGTTGAAGATGAGGTCCTCGAAACCGCCTGGACCATTGTCTTCGAGATGGCGCATGGCCAGATCGCCGGCTGTGGGGGCGGTCGTCTCCGCGGGGTATTCCGTGGTTGGACTGTCCGAGTGGACGAAGAGGCCGTTTGGCTCGTGAGCGGCGTTGGAGATACCATCCATCATCCCAGTCTCTTGATCACCGTTGTATTGCTGGTACTCGAAATCGTGGCCACGTGCTGGGCTGCTGAAAGGAGAGCCGAGCTCAGTGGTCTCCATGACGTCCGGCTCGTGTTCATCGTCGGAGATTTGGACGACTTCGTCGTCGTGATAAACCTGCTGGTCATTGGGTGTGAAAGGCGGGTAGAGAGGTTCCTGCTTGATGTAAAGGGGCTGTTCTGCGTCGTCTGTCAGGACGCGTTCCGAGCCCGGGGCTGGAGATAGATTGTGATTGCCCTCCATGTCTGGAAAGCGCTCGAAGTGAAGTGGCGAGGGCTTTCGGCCCAAAGTGGTGCTGTCGTGGTATGTGATTTTTGCAGTGTTTTGTGGGGTGACGGAGAGTGATTGAGATCAAAGCAGAGGCAAAGGCTGTGGAAAGAAGGTGGAGGAATGGCGTGAGTGTGATGTGGGAGAAGGAATCGAAAAGAGGAGGTCGAAGAGAGGGGAGCGCAGAGAAGAAGGCAGGAGAGAGGTGGTCTCATACTCAGAGAGACAGGGGATGCCACCTCATCAGGCGCCACGTGACAGCACACGAGCCACGCGCAGAAGCAGTCAAGACGCAACTGACGGGCGATGGGTGCAAGTGAAGGCCAGCCCGGCGGGAAGCATATTTGGCTGGCGTCTAATGTGAGCCTGCAGGCTGCTCCAGGCTGGATGAAGCGGAAACAATCAAGATGCGAGAGCTGAAGTGAGAGCCAGGACCTGGCGATGAAGGAACCCCGATAGCAAACAGGGGAGGTGAGAATGGCTTCCCCAAGAGCGATGTTGCAGGAGGCCGTTACCTAGAGCAATGCGACGCTGAGGCGGGATTCCCGGAGGTGAGCTCTCACAGGCCTGAGAGGGTCGGACCTGGCGTGCCAGGGGGCTGCGTTGAACGGCTTTCCAATAAAATCACTCGCGCCACTCAGCAGACTAATTACACAGGGGTATCCGTTTGTATTCGACCCTCTCCCAAACGCCCGATCTTTCGCAAGTCAATGGAACAGAAAACTCCGCTTTGCAGCTAAGCAGTTCGATGCCTTGGCTCATCGATTGTCCAAAGGACTGTCTGATCAGCGGGTGTGAACCGCATCAGCCAGACAGGTTCTCATCGGCCGGATAGAACCACGCGGCGATGGCGATGATGAGATAGGTAATCTGCAACAAAACGCCCTCCAGCCAGTGGCTCTTGCCGTCCTGCGGCACCAATATCAGCATCCTTTCCCGGAACGTGTCGAGACCGTCGAACAACATACCTGGATCAAATAATTCACCACCACGATCGCAATGAACAGCACGACGACCTGAAACCCATCGAAATCCAGCGTCATCGGCCGATCGGCCTTCGCGTCCCCGACCCCAAACCAATTCAGCATCACCATCAGCGGCAGCACCAGCAGTGCGATCTGCAGGCTCGATCCCACCGCAACGCCGATGCTGAGGTCCATCTTGTCCTTGATGGCGACCGTGACGGCCGTCGCGTGCTCGGCCGCATTGCCGACGATGGGGAGCAGGATTAGACCGATGAACTCGGGCGAGACGGAGTCTGTTAGCGAGTGGATGGAGGAGACGAGGTACTCGGCGCAGAGCGCGACAAGTGCGGTGCTGAACGCGAGCGTAGCGACGGCGCCCCAGCGCGTGAGATGCGGGACTTCGGCGTCGTCGGCCTCTTCGGCGTCCGGGTTCGGCGGGTCAGACTCGGGCATGAAGGTGCTGCGGTGGATTTCGCCGCCCGCGGCCGCGGCGCCGGTGCCGACGCCGATGGTGGCGATGCTGCGGCGTGTCTCACCGCGTTCCTTTTCGACGTGCGAGGCTCGCATCGTGCCGGCTTGGCTGGGCTCGTTGTACATGTCGGCGTGCGTGCGGAGCTGGAAGAGCAGGTAGCAGCCGTAGGTGATAAGGAGCAGGATGGCCGTGCCGCGGGAGAGGGGGGCGGCGGACTGCTCTCGAGTGGAGAAGATGCGGAAGGCTGTTGGGATGACCAGGCTGCCGATCGCGAGGGCGAGGAGGGAGGCGGCGGTTTGTGCGACTGTGACGTTGAAGAATTGCTCTTTGCGTTTGAGGCCGCCGAAGAAGAAGGACATGCCGAGGACCAGTAGGAGATTGGAGAGCATGCTGCCGATAAGGGAGGTCTGGACGATAAGGATTTGGCCTTGAACGAGGGCGATGATGCTGATGATAAGCTCGACGGCGTTGCCAAATGTTGCATTGAGCAAGCCCCCGAGTGTTTCGCCAATGTACAGAGCAAGCTCCTCTGTGGCGTACGACAGCATAGCGGCGAGAGGGATGATGGCGATGAAGTTCATGACAAACACGACTACCTTGCTGACGCCGCTATACTCCACGGCAATGCCGATTGGAACGAAGATCAAGAGAACATTGATCCAAGAAGCGAAGACCGACTTGAACTGGCTCATGAAGGTGAGCTGTGGACGCTGTGTCTTCTTGGAATCTGTGGTCTCTGCGCGCTCAATGTCCGCAGGAGGCTGGGGGTCCCTCTTCCATGGCATGAACTTTCGCATCCTGCGCTTGCGTGGTCCCGCGGCGTCCGTGCTCTGCGAGGAGCCTACAGGAGCATCGACAATGCCGTCTTGCTCGTTCTCCGTTTCAGGCTTCGAGGAATCCGCAGTATCAATGTCTCGGGTCTGGGATGAGTCGCTCACGCCTTCTCCCGTACCAGCTCTGGACGGCGGCATGTCTCGTGAAGGACCCGACGGGAACGTGCCGGCCTTGTGCGGTCCGTGATTCCCGTTAGCTGTCTCGAAATCTCTCCGGCGGCTGTCTTCCACCGGCGATAAGGCATCGTTCTCCGTCGCCGCGCGCGCAACGAGAGGCTCGTGATGGGCATGTTTCGGCGCCGCATCGCCACGGCCCCAGAGATTGTAACTCTTGTCCTCGGAGGAAGAGTTATACCACGCCTGCCTGTGGGCAGCCTTTTTGACAGAATCTGAGCTCGCATTAGTGTCGTGCTAGGATCCCACTGATGAAATACCACTGCTGGCAGCCTGTGTGTTCCACTCACGCATCTTTGGGGGAATATCGGTCTTGTGGCGAATGGGCATGCGGCGGTGATCCCGTGGTGTCACCAAACTAGCCAGTCACCTTAGCTTTCCCGTCTCGTAGGTGCAAAAGTCCGATGGAGGAGCTGCACAGGATATTCGTCGCTGTCCTGCAGGGCGACAGCTTCTATCGTCAATGGATTTCGGGTTGGCTCCTGTTGCGATGCACTCAGTCCATGCCCGGTGATTCTCAGGCTATAGCTTAGTGGGATGGGGGAAGAGGAAAAGGATTGTTGACAGAGGAGGACGCGAGGGACATGGAAAGCGTGGAGCCAGAGAGTTTGTAGAGGGGTCAACGCAGGTTCGAGCATGAGGTGTGGTCGCGCGCGAGGAGCCAGTTAGTTAGGGGCTGTCGCGCGGTCGCGGTCATCAAACAACGGGCACTCGTAGGGCTGAGATGTGCTGGCACCTCAGACCTTTTTGCTTGGCGCTTGTAAGGCTGGCATCGTCCCTCCGGCGGGCGCATCGACGCCCGTCACTCGACATCCGTCACCAGTCTCATGACCGCAACACGTTTCCCCGTGGACTCAAGCAGCATGCGCCGTCTGGCAGTCACGAGGTGTTCAGTTGCTCAGAAAGGCGACGTCATGGTTGGCAAGACGGCGAACGACAGCAGACGACTCGGGGCCGCGAGGCACACCAGCGTCGTCTTCGTCGCAATTGTCGCCATGCTACCTATCCACCAAGCCGGTCTCGGCAGAAGACAGGACGGCCTTGAAGATATGTAAAAGACAAGAGAACAGGGAAGAGCAGGAAGAAGGAGAGGTGAGGTCTGTCTGTTAAGAAGCTTGGCCATTCCTTGGGCCCCACCTGGATGCTTGTCGAAGCTTGGTCGTCTTCCTCGACCACCACTCCTCCGTCGTTGCCGGCCGAGTATCCGGGACGACCAGTGACCCGACACCCATTCGATTCTTCGTTTCACTAGGACCATTGCACGAAGATCCGCTCCAGGGCCACGACGACGGCTGTGTGGGAGACGCTAATGCGTTAATTTTAGGCGATGGGAGTCTCCTAGACGACTTCACCTTTGACCAGCACGAAACGGAAGCACAGCTGGTCCACTGCTGTTCTTGTGGTCGATGGATACTCTCGTGAACCGCGTTGAGGCTACAATTAGGAGTTTGAAATTTAAGGCCTGACTTCGTGCTGCTCTTTGCTCGCAGTTGACAAGACTGCTGAAGCAGCTGACGATCTGTCCAGCTACCATGACGCTCCTTGATGCTGACGAAATGGCCACAGCAGCACAGAGAAGAAGTGAGCAACCAACAGCCAATCTACCGGCTCTTCGCCAGAGTCTACGATCTCTCTATTCGTACTGCCACAGCTCTTTGCTCAAATCGAAATCGCCACCAAAGTCCATGTCAAACGAATCCCCCATTACTCCAGCTCCACCATCAAATTCCCCATCTCCTCCCACAACATTAATCACCGCCGCCTCATCCTTGACCACCCCTCCTTCCTCCGCCTCCGCCTTCGCCCCCTGCACCCCATCTCTCAACCCAGAACCCCCAACACCCCCAACCCCATCCACACACGAACCCACCACCCCAAGCCCAAATCCACCCACAACCTCACCCCCCGCCCCCACCCCATCCACTCTCCCCGCCTCCCCCGCCCCCACCCCATCCACTCTCCCCGCTTCCCCCTCCACCAACCCCTCCCCCCCTCGCCCCCCACTACCCCCAACATCCCAAGCCCTGCCCAATCCCCACACGCTCTGAAACCCCGCTTTACAATACGAGCACTCCATCGGCACGACAGTCTTCCAGTCGCCATGCACCACCGTCCAGCACGACCCCGTCCGTCGCGCGCGCGGACACCGCACGATTGGCATCAGCTCGCCGTGGCCGCACGAGCACCAGATTAGCGATTGGGTGCACATTCTGGGCGAGAGGGTGGGCGAGGGGGATGGGTGAGGAGTGCGGGCCGTTGCGCTGGGGTCCACGGCGGATGAATGGGGGAAGGGAGGAGCGTGGTAGGTGGGTGTGCTTGTGGTTTCGACAGAGGGGCCCGCGGTTTGGGGCGGTGCGTGGTGCGTCTTTGCGTGATGCGTCGTGCGTCGTGCCGCTCGTGTAACGACTGTCCCCGTCACACTTCGTCTTCGCAGCTTCTAGAGAATTCAACTTCGTGGCAAGCGCTCGTGCGACGGCGGCAGCTGGAGCTGAACAGCAGGTCGCCGCTCATATATGCCTCTGCTACTGCGAGCCGCGGCTCGGCTGGTAGACGGAGATGCCGGCGATTGCGCGGGGCGGCCATCGGGCGGGTTGGGTCGGTTTGCTGCTGGTGATTGGGGGAGCAAACGGGGACTTGTTAGTTATTTTGATGGAGGCGGGGGAGGGGGGGTTGGTGAGAGGGGCGCGGAGACGGAGCCCGACTCCCCGCGAGTGGCCAGATCGATGCTGGTTAATACCTAAGATGCGCACTAAGGTAGCTTGAACATATTTCTACACGGAATCCATACATGTGTCTTAACATCTGTATCTGTATCTTGCTGCTGTAACGATCGCTCATTTCCAGACTGTGGGCGTGGCCACGATCGTGACAATTCCACCCCTGCCATCGCAATCGCAGAACTGTTTGTTGTGATGCTGAGCGGTGTGTCCTCCGAGGCGTCAGACGAGCCAGCCATCGAGGACCTCAAGTGCTTCTCCAATCTGCGCCGCCCTTCTCGAAGCCTGAAGCGGACTGCGCAGCTTTTATAATGTCCGCAGCCTGTCGAACGGTTTGTCAGCAAAGCGGAACTCAGAAAGCGTCCGCCCCCCCCCCATCGAAGAGAGAGAGACACAACGCACCTTCTCCGCAACCGCATAAACGGCCGCCTGCGGATGCGCCGCCGGCAACAACGGAAACACGCTCGAATCGACGATCCTCAAATTTCGCGTCCCATACACCCTCAGCTCAGGATCCACCACACCGCCGAAAGCGCGCGGAAGCATTGCGCACGTACCGCTCGGATGATACTCCGTCTGCCAGTTCTCTCTGATGTACGCGAGGATTTGATCATCCGAGGCGTCGGGGGGTGGGGCGAGCTGCACGGGGTCGAGAGCGGAGAGCGCGGATGTGGTGAGGAGGCGGGGGTTGAAGGCGATTGCGGCGCGGAGGATGGTGGCGTCGAGGGGGTTGGAGTTGTAGCGGGGGTTGATTAGGGGGGGGTCGAAGGGGTCTGGTGAGGCGAGGGAGAGGACGCCGCGAGAGAAGGGCCGCATGAGTGCGACGGTTAGGACGCCGTCGTTGGCATTCAGGATTTCGTACGCGGCGCGTGTGGGGTCGGAGAGAGCGGATGTGAGGAGGGATTTTTGCGCTGTGTAGCCTAGGAGGAGGGTGGGGTGGATAGAGGGGGGGAGGTGTTCGAGAGATGTTTGCGAGAGGGCGGTTAGGGAGAGGGTGAAGGGGTCTGGGACGATGTAGGGGAGGGAGGGGAAGGCGACGCCGTCGATGGCGATCGCGGTTAGGGGGCCGGTGCGGTTGATCCAGTATTCGGCCCAAGCGAGGGTGGCGAAGGTGTCGTTTGTAGCGAGCATGGAGGGATCTGGGTAGATGTTGTTGGCGTAGGGGTAGCGGCAAACGACTTGGCCGTGGTCTTGCATGTTGCTTCCCACTCCGGGGAGGTCGATATTGACGGGGATCTGAAGCTCTTGCAGGGCTGCAGCAGGGCCAACGCCCGAGAGCATGAGCAGCTTGGGCGAATGCACCGCCCCAGCGGCCACGATTACTTCCCGTGTTGCGGAGACAGTTTGCCGCGGACTCTGGGCGTCAGCTGCGTACTCCACGCCTGTTGCCACCAACTCAGAGGGCTGCGAAGTTGCGCTGGAACATGAGTCTTCGTTAGCAACAGTCTGCACACCGATACAAAAGGCACTCACGGCTTGCCAGAAATACTTTGTTTTCGGCCCAGCCAACGTCTCACAACATGCCAGAACTCCTTTGCACTGTTCCGTTTTGCTGGAGGGGCCTCTCCTTCGTTGATGTTTGATAAATTCAGCGAAGCACCACCATACAGGCCCTCGGGGACCGCAGGCGCATCCCCCTCTCCGACGGATTCATCTTCGGGCGTAGCAACAGTCGCATCTTCATTCGTGGTATGCCCTTCAAACAAGACCTGCGTAACCACTTGCTCCGTACTGACCCACAAATTCGGCCGCTCAACAATCGGATCAAAATACGCCCTCCTCGCCGTCGACCGCTCCTGAGTAACCGGATCGATATCCAGCGGCAAATACGACGCCCCAGCAATCCAACCCGTATTAGGATCATACGCCGTCGGAATCCCCAGCTCATTCAGTGCCTCAAACAACAGCGCCGACGTATTCCAAAAGTACTTCGGAAAACTAACGTTGACAGGCCCGTCATACCCATGCACCGGCGAGTATTCCTGAATCGAGTACTGCGCGGCGACCTCGTCCGAATACACAGGCGTGTACGTCTCGCTCTTGCGGAAATGCGGCAGCAAGTCATCCCAGCCCCAGCCCGGATTGCCGAGTGTGACCCAGTCGTCGTAGTCGGCCTGTCCGCCTCGGCCCCAGAGCATGCCGTTCATGATGGTGCCGCCAGCGAGGGCGTGGCCCTGCGGAAGGTGGCGTGGGGCGCCATTGAGGTGTTCTTGTGGGGTCGTGCTGAGGTTCCAGTCGTAGCGGCTGCCGAGCGTTTGGCCGATGAGGCCGGGGACTGTGACGGCGGGTTCGCCGTCGTCGGGGGGCCCAGCTTCGAGAACGAGGACGTTGATCGAAGGGTCTTCGGTCAGGCGGTGCGCTACTGTTAGGCCTGCTGGGCCGCCGCCGACGACTGCCGGGTTTGTCAACATGAATGTTTGATGTGTGGGATGAAAGTCTGACGCACTGATGTAGTCGTAGCTATCGAGCAGTGGGGAGTTGAGTGGCCGGGCCAGAACCAGGTGAATGAGGATGATCAGGGTCGCTAGGACATCAGACATTACGATAGACTGTGGTTTCCAAGATGGCATCCAAACGCCTCTTCCCTAGTAGCGAGTGTACATAGGAGTCAGCCGCGACGAGTCTCAAGCGTAGTCTTTTTCGGATTTCAAATGGCTTGGGGTGCCGGCCCCTAGTGATAAAAAAATGGGAAGGCCCCATCGTTGTCGGTGCTTGAGCAGGATCAGACGGGTCGACCGGCCGAGATCACTGTCGCACATCCTGGGAGGAAGGACGATTGCAGTCCTCCCGGGCTTGATCAGACAGGAAAAACTTCCGGAAAGGGTCAGCATTATCATCGTTGCACGATTAAAGCAAATCCGTGCTGACAATTGACAGGTGAGACAGTTGTTGGCACCTGACAAACGGGTGCAACACTGCTTACGACCAATGATTGTTCTGTCCAGCGACGTGGTCCACATCGCTCTCGCCGTTCTCAACGATCCAATCCGTCGTCATCAAGGCCTCGGCAGATTGCAGTTGTACGTCCATTTTGTTGCTCAAGAAATCTTCATACCGTGTGTATCGTGCCCAAACGCCACGCTGATTCGCAAAACAGGGTATTCTCTTCCCCCTCCTCTCCCCTTATTCCATAGACCCTCATGCCCCTTCAGAGTACTTGTCCATAATGCTGAAGATCTTGGAATTAGCCACATGGCACTCCACACCGTCCCCACACCCAAGCTCCAGCTCCAGCTCGTTTCCCAGATTCGGCTTAAACGACCGGATCGTGTCGGCAGCAATGTGGCACGAAGACTCGTCGGCGAACGGTTGCGCCGTCTGAGCGTCGAAGAAGCTGGGGTCGTCCCAAGGCGTTGGCGATCCGAGTGGGGGCGCTGACGAGGGTGCGAGTTGCCGTGCCGTGGGGACCGGATACGCTGCTCTTGCCTGCATTTCAGAGCCTCTAGGTGAAGCCGAAGGAGTAGAAGATGACGCCGCGGCCGTGGAGCTGCCATCCACCCTCGGAAGCAGCTGCGGCAGCGCTTGCGCCATACCCTCCGCCGTCTCCTCCGCCACCCCCGACCCCATATCATCCATCCCCCTCCCATCCGCCTCCTCCCCGCCCCCTTGCCCCTCTCCACACCTCCAACTTCCTCCCAACAGTCCCTCCAACCTCCCACCCACCCCCATTCCTTCCCCACCCACCCCCTCAATCTCCCCCTCCCCCACACCCCTTGCCCGCAACATCCCTTTCAGCCGCCGATTCTCCTCCACCACTTTCCGCGCCGCTTGTTGGATCTCCTTGTTCGCTTGCACGCCGGTTTGTTCGCAGCGTTGGTAGCGCGTCTCGAGGTCGGAGAGGTAGGCGGCGCGGCGGGCGCGTGAGCGGCGCTGGTTTGTGCGGATGCGGGTGAGGTTTTGGGCGTGCTGGGGAAAGGGTGCGGGGTCAGTGTGGGTGTAGGCAGCGGGAGGGGAAAGGGGGGGTGGTGTACTTCGTCGTTTCTGGGTTTGGAGGTGGGCGCCATGGTTGGTGGCGTTGGGGGAGGGAGCAGGTGGAGGGGGGGTGCACTTGTTGGGGCGGAGGCGGCCGGGCGTGCGGGCGGCGGCGGCGGCGGCGATGTTTTACAGGTCAGGCCTGGCGGACGAATTTGAGTGCATCGTGGCGAGGGATATGAAGACGGTGGCAAAGGTGTGCGGGTCCAGATGATAGGTCGGATGAAGGGAGTGATGGATGAAGCCGAACCTCGTCCTAAAATGCCGGCGGTGTGGATCTTTGACTCTGGCGATGCCGAGGCGGGCAACGAGACGAACCATGGTTGGACACGGGAGATTCCCGATGATGAGGTCTGGACGCACACACTTAACGACATGGACAAGACGATCGTTACGCGAGTCACCGTAAACGCAGACAATTGATTTATGCGAATAGCCTTCGTAGTCGTAGAAATCCAATGCTCAAAGACAACGGAGCTTCGCTGGCTCGACCAAAACCCCAGACACCATCGCTAAATGCAAGCACAAAGAGACACCGCGACCTCTACTCAAAACCATCCCCTTCTCTCCTCTCCCCCGCCAACGGGCTCATCGGCGCCGCGTCCTGCCCACGAGGACTTAGCGGCGCAGACTCGTACACGGCCTCCACCGCCCCAAGCGGATCGAGTGCGGGTACAGGAGGCACAGCAACCGCGGACTGAGCACTTGTACTGACACTCTTCCGATGCCCAATTCCCCCGGACGGCCTTCGAGGCATCACCTCCTGGCTTCCCTGCAGCGTCTCGACGACTTCGTCCCCCGCCTCCGCCTCCTGCGCTTCCGCAACACTCAAGTGCCGCGGTCCCGACCGATGCGTCTGCACCTCCTGCCGCAGGAACGCCAGGTGCGCTGTCATGCCTTCGAACTGCAGTGACCCCTCCAGCTGCTCGTTATACGACTTCGTGGCGGCTTTGAGACACACCTCTGCACGCGTCGCCTTCTCGAGACGCAGCCACGCCTCGCACGCCAGCGTGTCGCAGAAAGCGGCTTTGCGCGCGCGGCCGCGGCGTTTAGAGTAGCACTCTGCCGTTCGCTCGAGGAGCAACGCGTGGCCCACGGGCCCAACAAGGCGGTCATCAAGCAGCCGCGCAGACCAGCGTGTTGCGGCGTCGAGGGCGACGCTGCCGCCACGCATTTTGAGGAGTTCGATGCCGAGGATGAGGGTGCGCAGGGCGTTGTACGGCGCCTGGCAACGCGTGATGTAAGAATAGTAAGCAGTCTCGAGAAACTGGTCGATGGCTTCGATGCGGACCTTGGCACCTTGACCACTGAGCGGAATGAGGGAACTCGCGGCAGCCATCTCGTTGGCGCCGGCGTAGTGGCGCCAAGCTTTGTCGTTCTTGTAATCGGCGGTGAGCATTTCGAAGGTGCTCTGGGCCAACTTCCAGTCGCGCAGCATAAGGGCGTAGTCTGCGAGGCGACGCATGATGGCCTCAGGGGCGTCGGGGCGGTAGAAGCCTTGCAGGTTATCGTAGTTGCCGCCACTGCCCCCTCCAAGCATGGACGAGGCGCTGTTGCGGTTGGAACCTGAATTCCCAAACGCTGTAAAGCGTTTTGACAGCGACATGAAGCGACCACTGAGGCCTCGGCGGCGGGATGCGACTTGATCGTTCCATGTTGCGGAGGCGCGCTCCATAGACGGGATGACTGACTGTGTCACCATTTCTCGCACAAAAGCACGAATGCCCACAGCGTCGGATTTGTAGATAGAAGGTGTAGGGTCTTCGTCAATATCATCCTCGCTCGACTCGCGTCGAACGATCTCGGCAAGCTCTTCAGCTGCCGCGAGTCCGGCGACGTGCGGCAATCTGACTGTATCTGTGGCCTCAGGCGGACAAAGCGTGCTGCGAAGTCTTAGAAGATGGCAGTGTAGGCCAAAATGACGTTTCATCTGCTCGTAGAGCTGCATAGATTGTTGGATATCGTCGTAGTCTTCGTCATGGATGAGTAGGTAGTATCGTAGGAATTCGTTGTAAGTCCATTGAGGCAAGCGAGCCTCGCCGGTGTTTGAAGCAGCGTAAAGCCCGCGTAGCTCTTCGATTGGTGTCGGCGAGCGCGAAGAGATTGCAATGACGGATGCGACTGGGTGGGAAAGAGTTTCCGAGGGGACCAGAGGGAGGCCAGAGAGTAATCGTCGAAGGTATAAAAGGTAGAACGGTGATGTTTCGCCAGGGCCATCTGAGGCAATGTCTTTGTGCGTGAGGTAGTCCGCATCGACTGGTCCCGACTGCTCCTCAGCGAAGGTAAGGTGTCGTTCAACAAGCTCCTCCACCTGCGGCGCATCACCTCCAGTCCTCAACCTTGCCGGCTTGAATTCCAACATGGACGGTGTACGCTGCCCATTCCTATCTCCTCCCGCAGAGTCTACGCTTCTCCTATTTGCCAGCCGCGGGCCCTCCAACCCGTCCTTCACGCCCACGAACCGGACTGCAAAGTCCTCCCACGACCGGCTGGCCCCGACGCTGTCTCTGATCGTGACTTTGCCCGGCACATGCTCTCCGAAAGGTCGCAATAGGTCCAGCAATCCTCCATGAATACCCTTGTGCCGCACCAATTCCTCCGTGTCTGGTGAAGCAAGCACAGAAACGTGGGGGCAAAATGCTCGCAGTATCAGATCCCTCGTCTCATGTCCACTATCGCCGCTTTGTAATCGCGCAGAAGACGCAGGAGAAGGCGATCGCAGCGTCGAACCCGGCGGAGAGAAAACAGACCCGTTTGTCGCTGCCGCGGTCGTAGGAGGGGTTACCGTCCCGGACTCGCTCGGGGAGCGGACATCCACTTGCGTCCCTGAGAGGGAGGAGGTCGAAGCGTACAGACTAGTAAGAGAGGCATTTGAGCGGCGGTAAGGAAGGGTCGCCTCGGAAGTCAGACGCGACTTTTGAGGGAGGGACTTGGGACGGGGTTGGTTGGGGGCCGACTCGGCGTCGGAGTCCTGGGGCGACTGCAAAGGATCATCGGGCAGCGGTGGCATCAAGGCGAGGCGGCGAGGGTTGCCGGGCTTTCTGGTACATTTGTAGGCTTCGCAGGTCGTTGGTCGGGAATGTTTTGCGTCGTTGGAGTGGGAGAGTTGGCGATGTGCCCCTCGTGTCCTTGGACGTATGCTCGCTCGGCCGAAAGTCGGCACGGAGAATAAAGGCGCTGAACTTCACTTCACGAGGGCAATTAGATCGCTCCCAACCTCACTCGACATCTGACCGTTCTTCCCTTGAGGCTGAGAAAGCACATCCGCATGATTTGCAATCTCATTGCATAGTCTCGCCGCGAATTTGAGCGGATGCTGGCCTCGCGTTCCAGATTGAGCCACCTTGGTACTTCTTCACGGTCTCTTCAATTAAGATTCAAAAGCCAGACGCGTCTGCTGGTCTTTCCATGTTTCTACACACAGTGCATGCCTTCGACTTGGAAGCTCTCCGCATCACCTGATCTTGCTAAGCGACGCAAGTTGAGCTCTGTGATCCCTACTGGGCACCAACATCCTAGAAACTCGTCCAAGATGGCTCCGATGCTGATCCAGGAGGTCGACGAAGAGCCTCGTCCGCCGACGACCCTGGAGCTCACCCCGGTGGAAGCGACTTTCCGCACACTCTTGCTTGACGTGGCGAAATACATAGATGGATCTCCACAATCAAGCGACGAAAGTCAGGTCACGCTTCCCCCTGAGCTTGCCGCTCAACCCCTCACGCTGCGCTTCACTGGCGGCTGGGTGCGCGACAAGCTGCTCGGCGTGCCTTCAAACGACATCGATGTGGCAATCAACAAAATGACCGGCTACCAATTCGGTCTCAAGCTCAAAGATTACCTCTCGATCCCCGGCAACCCGGAGAAGTACGGATTGGAGGGAGTGGCTACGACTGACAAACAAAGCCAGAAAGCTGGTGCAACGGACAAGTCAAAGACTGTCGGTGGTCTGCACAAGATCGAGGCCAACCCTGAAAAGTCGAAGCATCTCGAGACCGTGACGACGAAGATTCTGGGGTTAGACATCGACCTGGTGAACCTTCGAAAGGAGACCTATACCGATGATTCGCGCAATCCCCAGATGGAGTTTGGCACCCCAGAAGAAGACGCTCTGCGGCGAGACGCCACGGTCAACGCCATGTTCTATAACATCAACAACGGCGAAATCGAAGACTTCACCGAGCAGGGCCATGATGACATGCGCGCGAAAATCATTCGGACTCCTTTGGAGCCCTATCAAACATTCAAAGACGATCCACTCAGAGTGTTGCGTCTTATCCGTTTTGCAAGTCGCCTGGAGTACCAAATTGAGGACACAGCTTTGAGTGCGATGCGGAACTCTGAGATCAAGGATACATTGCGACGCAAAATAAGCCGCGAGAGAGTCGGCGTGGAGCTCGAGAAGGCACTCAGAGGGCCCAATCCGCACGAAGCGCTGCGCCTGGTTTTCGAGTTGGACCTCTACGAGACGATTTTCTCCGACCCTACCGTCGAGATGGCCGACCACTATCGGCCGGACACAGAAGGCTGGCGCATAGTCATCGACGCTTTGAGGGACATACTTGATGGCGGGAAGTTTCTCGAGGTTGCGGCTGACGATAGAGAGAATCGGTTCTTGGCATGGGAGCTTGCCGCTATCGTGCCCTACCGGGATGCACCCCAAGCAGAGGCACTCGAGCCAGGTCGCAAGGCTCCTCCCCCGATCGCTGCCACCGTGGCAAGGGAAGGGGTGAAGGCGACCAACAAAGTGTCGGAGGTCATCGTGGCATCTGTGCGGCATCAGGAAGAGATTTCCGATTTGGTCGACAGGCTACGCGAGCAGAAACGCAAACCAGAGAAGACGGCCGCAGGCGAGGTAGATGCCGGGGCTCCGGATGTGTTGGGTATGGCGTTGAGAAAATGGGGCTCCAGCTGGAGGATTCAAGTCATCTACTCGATGCTTTCGGAGATTTCGAATAACCCCAACTCTGTTGAAAGTGAGTTGATTGCCGGAAATATGCCAGTGGCCACTCGAGTGCTAACACCGTCGCAGGCATTGAGCGCAAATACACAGACTTCATGCAACGGATCACCGATCTCAAGCTTCTCGATGCACATTTCTTCAAACCGCTTCTAGACGGCAAGGCTCTGGCCAAGGCTCTGAAAACGCCTCCTGGCCCTTGGATGAAGGACGCGCTCGACGTGGTGATGGCATACCAACTTCGCCATCCAGGAGAAGCCACTGCAGAGGATGCCATCAAAGAAGTCGAAGCGGTGCACCAGCAGCAAAACGGCGACAAAAAAGGAGGTGAGCTCACTTCCGCCCTCGTCCACCACTTCCTGACACTTACGATCCGCCCCCTCTTCCAAAAGGCCCAGCCTAAGAGCGTCACCGAAGCCGGCCGCAAGAACACCACCGCCGCTCTCCCCCCCAAACTAGGCATGGAGAATCCCGACGAAACCGCCACCAAACCCTGGAAAGCCAACAAAGACACCACCACCCTCCCCCTCTTGCGCTGGTGCATCCAAGCCCTGACCCCCGCCCTCACCGAGCACGTCTGGCATCTCACCGCGCCGCCCCTCCTCACCCTCCTCGACGACTGGGAACCGCGCCACAAAACCCTCGGCGCACAGCTCTCCCGCCGCCTCCTCTCCTGCACTCCGCCCTCTCTCCTGCACAAAACCGGCCTCGCGGACGTATTCGCTGAAGCCCTCACATCCTGTCTCACCTACCTCCCGCCCCTGACGCTCGAGCCCGACGCCCTTCCCCTCCAGCACGCCGTATACCCCGCCCTCCTCACCCTCGCCACCACACGCTGGCCCACGGACGAAACACACACACGCACGCCCAAGCAGACCGCGGACCGCGTCAAGTTCCTTGATACCCTCCTCCGCAACGGCGTGCTGTACGCCTACACCTCGCTGCCGCACCTCTCGCACCCGGCGCTCACAGCGGCAATCTTAACCCATCTCTCTCCGATTCTCGACGCGCTCGGCGTCGAGGCTGTCAAGCACCTGCAGTTCGTTATGCCGATGCTGACGGAGACTTTTGCACGCCCTCTGCCCGACGGCAAAGAGGCGGAGAAGACGGAAGTCGTCCGTAGCGCGACGCGGGCGTTGAGGGCTGTAGCGCTGAGCTGCTGGCCGCGCATGGTGGTGTATCGAGGCGAGGTGTTGAAGGGGCTTGTGGTTGGGTGGATGGGGTGCGAGGATGAGGGCGTGAGAGTGGAGATGAAGGAGATTGTTGGGATGGTCGGGGCTGTGGTGAGGGAGGCAGAGGATGTGGACTGGGACGCTGAGTGCAAGGCGGTTGCTGAGGCGGAACCGAGGGCGGCGGGGTTGTTTGAGCGCTGATGTGTCTTGAAGGTGCTAGGTTCCGCTGTCTCATGTACTCCTGTGCGGATTTCGTGTGCTCTTATTTACATGACTCATTCGGGTCGTTTCACTCTTCCTACTGCTCTTCCCATCCAGCGTCCACGAGCACCTCCCCTCTCTCACCCCCTTCAGTTAAACCTACGCCTTCCAAGTCCCCAACACCCTCACCGGACCCGTCCTCATAACCTCCTGCGAATACCGCGGCGGAACCTGCTGCTGCCCCCCAGTCTCCGCGCTCACGCTCGCCAGCGACCGCGCCTGCCACTGCTCCGGCGGCGGCGGCGGCTGAGAAGTCTGCACATAATGATACACGACGCGGTGCTCGGCGCAGGCCTCGAGGTCTGCTCCGGCCCTGCGACAGGGGCATTGGCAGGACGGATGCGGGTGTGCCGTCGAAGTGCGGGCGAGGATGTAGCCGACGTGGATGAAGCCGGGGAGCCACAGGAGGACTTTTGGGGGTGGAGATTTTAGTTCGTGATGTGGAGCTTGACTTTGGATCGTTGTGTGCGTGTGGTTGGTTGTGTTGGGTCCAAGAGGGGGGGAAGGGGGGGAGGGAGAGGCCAGCTGAGCACTTACGGCATAGGCAGACGTTGTGGAAGCTCTCTTTGGTGCAGAAGCCGCAGCGGATCCAGATTGCCGCGGGGGGGAAGATGAAGGCGAGGACGGCGAGGTTGATGTCGGCGCTGGAGGGCATGGTTGCGGTTGAAATGGGGTTGGGGGAGGGGAGGGTGATTGATGGTTGGTTGTTGGCAGAGATGATTGATGATAGGAAACGAAAGTGGGTTTTGAGAGGAAAGGAGATTGGGTCGTGATGTCTGATGAAGAAAGGAGTTATCTAGGTACCTGTTCTATGTTCCAATCGTGGGGTGGCTGGAGTGGGAAAGCTGGAGCCCTGAGATATCAAGAAGGCTGCAGCCTGGAGGTGGTAAATGTCGGACCTTCGGATTTGGATCCTTCTGCGATTGGCTCCGACCTAGGAAGCACCTCAGTCCCAAACTGCATTTGATTATCGATATCGCAACAATGAACGCAGCTTTGGTACTCCAAACTCATACGCAACTCTCAAACCCTTCCAAGCCTTTCGTAAAGTCAGGTATCGCCCATCCCATTTAAACAATCCGGAACGCCCATCATCGCCACTCTGCCTTCTGCCAGTCTTCAAAACCCGTATCTGCTCGGCCGGAGAGGCCCAAGCGAGCCCACTTAATCGAGTCGTAAAGGGTTCTTCAACATCTAAGCGCGGTCGTATGGGTTTCTCCGCCATCGCTGTACAAGACTGCCATCAAGGCCCCTGCACCTTATGATCACCCTTCACTGCCTGCGAGTACGACGGCGGCACCTCGTCATCCCCCTCGCCGCTGCCACTCCCCTTCGCGCCGGCCGACGGGCCCCCAACAGTCCCGTATCCCTGCTGCTGCTGCGGGCGCGCGCCCTGCGCGGACCCCCCGGGTTGCTGCTGTGGTTGCGGGTGCTGCACGTAGTAGTAGGTGACGTTGTTGTGGCCATTCTGTGGCGCACCTTCGGGGTCGCGCTGCGGCAGCTCGTCGTAGGTCGTGTCGGGGTAGTTGAAGATGATGTACCAGGCGTGGAAGAGGCCGGGAAGGAAGCCGAGCACTGCACGAATGGTGGTCAGCGGGGTCTCGGGGGTCTGGATGGAGTAAGGGGTCGGAAAGGGAGTCTTACTGCACAGGGCGATGTTGATCAGGCTGTCGGCGCTGCAGATGCCTCGCTTTACCCAGACAGCGAGGGGTGGGAACAGAATGGCGATTATGCCGAGGAAGACATCGGAGCCGCACATGATACGAGTCGGTGATTGGTGGTATGCGCGTGTGGTGGTTTGTAAAGCGGCCTGAAGAGTCTAGAGAGAAGACGACAACGAGACGAAGGCGAGACTGTCCTCTTCAAGACTGGCGCCTGACTGCTGTGGCGCTTCCTGAAGCATCCCGTCGGACTCAGCCTCGGCCGGTGACGTAGCCCGCGCCCGCGAGTCAGCCGACAACCTGGAAATGCACGTGAATGATCCGTGCGTCTAGAAAATCACGGGAGCTCTCGACCTCACAGCAAACCACGCAACACGAAACGTGAACCCGTCGCGTCCCGCAACTCAATCAACCGGAATCCCCAAGAACACCCTTCGCCATGCAAGCGGACCGCCGCCGCATCAATCCCCCCACCGGCGGCACCGCGCCCCCCACCTACGCCCTCCCATCCCCCGCGACCCTCGCCCAAACACGCCCCACGCGCACACGCGCGTCGACCGAGCACCGCAAAATCTTCCTCCGCACCGGCGTCGTGCCCTCAGCCAGCGGCAGCGCCTACTATGAAATTCCACCCGCGCCTAAAAATACGACGGAAGACGCTCTCTACACCTCCAAGACATCCAGCCTGAAGATCAGCTGCACAGTGCACGGACCTCGACCGCTGCCACGGAACGCGAGCTACAGTCCGAATCTGCTGCTGAGCACGCATGTCAAGTTTGCGCCTTTTGCGTCGCGGGTGCGGCGCGGGTATGTGCGGGACGGGGGGGAGCGGGATTTGGGCGTGCATTTGGAGGGGGCGTTGCGCGGGGTGGTGATTGGGGAGCGCTGGCCGAAGAGCGCGGCTGAGATTGTGGTGACGATTTTGGAGGGGGAGGAGGATGCGTGGGTGGGTGCTGGGGATGCTGGAAGGGGGGGCGGCTGGGGGACGATGAGTGTGCTGGCAGGGTGCATCAGCGCGGCCAGCGCGGCCTTGGTGGATGCGGGTATTGATTGTGTGGATCTGGTTTCGGGTGGAGTGGCGGCGGTGGTAGGGAATGGGAAAGGAAGTAGTGGGCCAAGTGAGGTGGTGCTGGATCCGACGCCGGCCGAGCATGAGATGAAGGCTGCGTGTGTGGTGGGGTATTTGCAGTCAAGAGATGAGGTGACGGAGGTGTGGATGAAGGGAGACGTAGGCAAGGAGACGGGAACGCTCATCCACCAGGCTGTGAAGGCCGCGTCCATGACGAGGGTGGTGCTGGCAGAGGCTGTCAAGGAAGCTGCAGAGCTCAAGATGGCGAAGATTGCGGCCGAAGAGGAGCTTACGCTAGAGAATGGGAAGAAAAGGAAAGACGTGACGATGACGGGATGAGGAAAATCTTGGAAACCAGAAATCAACCATTCTGGGACGATCGAGAACTGCAGACCTGGAGAGCAGAAATCGCGCCCACAACGGACAATTACTATCTGTGGCTGACCGAGGCGTAGTGCGCAGGGTGGATGCCATCGGATGATGATCATCGCTACTTCAGACTCTACATTCTAAGAGATGAGCCGAGTAATTATCCATTGCCGCCGCTTCATACTCGAACATCAAGGCAGCAGAAGCGTCAGTCCAACCGCCATCTGGACCTGAAGCAGCGCTAGGAGAACGCACGGCAGGACCTGGAGAAGTAGACCAAGGTCAAAGACTACGAAACGGAGCAATCGGGGAAGTCGACGAGCGAATGACTTGCCGAAATCAACGAACAGCATGGACTCCGGCCAATCGAACCAAATCGCATCATTTCGTCTCGGTCTCATCGAGGCATACGTGTAGGTCTCGCTCAAATAATCTCTGCTTTGTCAACTGCCTCTGATCGACAGAACTCATCTCTCACCTCCCGCTCCACTCCCTTCTCCACCACCTCCCGCCTTCCACCCCTCCTCCCACATCTCCATCCCCAACCTCATCAAATAAAATCCAGCCACCTCCGGCCCCACGCCCCCAAACCTCTCCACCATCCTCCTCACATCCCGCCTCCCCTGCTCATAAGCCGCCACATCCCGGTTTCCATAAACGTCCTTCCCCGCCGCATACGCCCCACCCTCCAAGGACCGAAAAAACACATTCGCCGCCACGTTCAACCCCTCCTCCTCCCCCTTCACCCCTTTCGAAACCGTACTATGCGGCCAACAAGCCGGAATCAGCAGCACCTCGCCCACTCCCAACGTCGCACGCCACGGCGTCGTCCGCGCCAGCAACCGCGCCTGCGCGGCACTGGGATCGAAAGCGTCCATCGACGAGCTGCTCCCGCCCGCCGCGAAGGACAGGTTCGTCACGTCGCGCGGCGGGAACAGTATCACATCTTTGGACCCCCGGATTTGGCAGAGCAGATTCGCCATCACGTCGTAGTGCAGCCACATCTGCACGTCGCCCGAGAGGCGCAGGGGTGTGCTGTGCGCGTGCTGGCGCGCGTGTGCGAGGGGGGGTGGGAGGTTGAAGTCTGCCGCGAGGGCGGGGAAGTCGGTGCTCAGGTCTGCGGGCGTGGTGGTGGGGGCTGTGGCGGAGAGGGTGCGGAGGTAGGTTGGGGCGCCGGTTGAGACGGCGTGGATGAAGGTTGAGAGGGGTTGGGTGGTGTAGGTGAAGTTTTTGGCGGCGAAGTCGAGTTTGGGCGTGTGTGAGGTGTGGACTGTGACGGGGAGGTTGGCGCCCAGGGTGCGCTCGAGGTGGGTGGGTGTCCATTTGGTTGTGCAGGGCCCGATGTCCAGGGAGGTGATGATGATGGGTGTGCCGGCGGCGAGGTGGGCGTCGAAGGCAGCGGCGTCGGAGAGGGTGACGCGGGGGATGGGTTTGGGGGTCGGCATGGATGGCGTGGTGCCGTTGGACGCTTGGTGGGATGGGTTCGGCGTACCAGGGGCATCGAGCGGTAAAGGAAGGCCCGGCTGAGGCTTCTGAGATGCTCTGGTCCCTTTATTGTCGACTTGCCGCCACGCCATTCCGCCAGTTTGCTCCGGTGACCAGCTCAAGAAGCAACTGCTGCTCCAGCAAGTGCCAAAGGAGAAACAAGTTGCACCACCACCAAGCAGCAGCAACCCACCATCAACATCCTGCACCGAACAACCGACCAGTAACGGCCTGGCGCCCTCGATGGTGACCGACCGCAACGTCCTCAAATTGAGAAGCTCGTTCAACCGCGTCAGCATCCGCCCTTCAGCAACCCCACCAACCAGCAATATGCCTTGCTCTGACCGCACGAGCTGCGCTCCAAACCGGCCAAGAATACCACCACTTTGCTTCAGAACCGCTGTTGTGCGCGGAGTCACGTTTTGGCACACGACGCTCAAATCTGGCTGTAGCGTCCAAGTCCAAAAGTCATTCAGCACCTTTCCCGCGCTCGTCATGCCGCCCATCAAAACGCCCGACATGCTGTCTGGCGTGTCGTTAATCATGGCCGCGCCAAAACGAGCGCAGGGAGCATCGCCGTCGATTAAATCTAGAGCCCGCCACCCTTCTCCCGACGTCCAGAGGAGCCAGTCATGGAGCACTTGGCCGCTGCTGTTCTTCCCGCCGAGAACAAGTACAGCAGGATCTCCCGAGGCCAGCGTCAGCGCCACGGCGCAATGTCGATACCGGCCCTCGGGCAGGCTCTGGCATCTGCTCCACTGCCCGTCGCGTCGCGCCCAGCATTCCGCCTGCGCTTTATCTGGCGACGTCCGCCCGCCGACGAGTAGACAGTCCGACGAGCCACTCAGTCTTGTGATCGTGTGGCACATGATGCCTGAACGCAGTGGAGGGCCATCCAGAGTTGGCGCTGTTTCTGTGCGCGAGTATGTATCGCTGGTCGAAAGCCTTTCTCGCGTCCCTACACCAGCGTGGAAGGCGACGGTGTCGGTTGACGAGTCTTGCTGAATAGGAGGGATGAGCGCTCCGAAGCGTCGCGACGGCTGGTTTCCGGGAAGCTCCCGCGCGTACAGCGTGTCTATCTGGCCGGACTGAGGCATGCTGGGGGCAGCGTTACCGTTTGCCCGAGAAGACTGCGACGTTCTGGGCGACTCCGAGGAGTACTGTTTATCGCTTCGCTTCTCCGCAACCATGAGAAAGTAGTGCGACGCAAACAACGCGAACTCTTCCCATTCATCAAAAGGCTCGATAGCATCCAGCGAGCGTCTCTGCTCTGCGCTGAACAAAGTAGGATTCGACCACAGCTCCCAAAGCGTCCGAAGGTCGATCCCACCCGCGGGCCAGCCAGCGTCCTCGAAACGCTTGCGCATTGCGTCCAGAGTCCCAATCGCATACAAGGGCGTTCGCAGCTTCTTGAAATGCGCCAGCATAGTCCGCGCAAAAGGCGTATCGTCGCCGTCCGGGAGATGCTGCTCCAGTAGGCAAAACCTGACATCCGGGTATGAAGCGGCCCACTCGAGGACGTCCTGTGAGGCGTCGTGCTCCATGTAGGCGACCGAGACTTCGGCGACGAAGAGGATGGCGACGCTCGCTTCTTCGATGTTGAGCTTTTCTCGCAGGATCAGTCTGAGTAAGTCGATGTTTCGCAAGTCGCAGCCGACGGCCATATACGAGTCCGACGTGGCGAGCACGCCAAAATCGCTCTCCGTCCTGGCGAAGTTGGGCAGCAGCTCACGCAGCGGCTCGTTCTTCTCGATAATGCTGCATTTATTCCGCATCAGCGCCGGATAATCAACATCCACAAACACCGCATCTGCACAAGCCTCCCTATGCTTCCCCAAAAAGATAAACGGCAACGGGTCACTACACACGCGAGACACCCCCGTCAGCACAATCTTCCCCCTCCCCGCCGAAAAAGCAAACCTACTCACTGTCCACACCCCAAATTAACAACCACCCTGCTTTTCCCCGTCGCCTCAGCCAGGAACCTCGCCACCGTTCGCTCGACCGCTTGCATCCGCAGCCAATACCCGCGGTTGATCAGCGGCGAGCGGCGCTTGAGTTTGCAGACGAAGTAGCGGAAGTACTCGGGCTCGCCGGGGGCGCTGTAGAGGCGCTCGACGGAGCGTTTGGATACGATGCTGCTGTTGTTTGTGTCCATAATGAAGTCGTCGGTGGGCGTGGTTTGGTCCATGGTGGTGGGTTGGCAGCGTGTGGGGACTGTGTTTTGGAAGCTGCGGACGGCGTCATTTTCGTGTTTGGCCAAGTACGGAGCGGGCGATGGTTTGGGTGTTGGGGACATTGTGGCGAGGCGGGGAGTTGATCGATCGATTGGTTTTCGTTGATGATTTTCCTGGCATTGAATTTTCCTTCGTCGGAAATCCTTATAGGGAATCTGGGCGGTTTTCTTGTCCACTCAATCGATTAACAATCGACCGACTGCAAAGCTCTCGGAGAAGACGTGGTAAATACAACTAAGACGCATGTCAGACGGACTTCATCGCAGGAGCCGCAAGCCGTCGTTGAATTGATCGGTCTCGAATCAGTGTCACCAGTGCTAATTCTGGACAAGACGCTCCACTTTTAGATGAGCGCCGGTAGGGGGCGGACGGAGCGGGGCGAGCCTCCCTTCCCCGCATCTGCAGCCCGGATGTCATGCCTGCTCGCGCGGTATCAGATGAGCAGCTTGGCTGCGGGACTCACGAGGGGCCGCCTGGAACTGCGTCGTCGTTATCACCTCCACTACCTTCTTTGACCCGGCATACGAACGACTGCGTTGCCGTGGAAGCTTTCCTGGCCATGCGCTGCTGCAGTCTTCTTCTTTACCATCGTCTGTTCAACCCGCAATAACACCACGAATCAACCACGCGACCCGGCCGAAGCTGGGTGACGAACCGGCACGATGAGCGGGCTGAACTATGTCACGGTGGGCACGCGAACAATACAGCCCCCGACGCTATAATCGGTCCAGCTAACGCCCATTTCTCCGGATAGTTTAACCAGGATCACAGCCTCTTAGCCGTCGGTATGAAGATGAACACGGCGCTCCATCCAACCGGAAATAGTTGCTAAACGAACGATGTCCCAGCCACGACTCGAGGCCTGCGCGTATACGCGACCGACCCCTTTGAGTTGACGAATCACTCCTACGATGAAGACATTTCCATTGTCGAACAGCTGTTTTCCACCTCGCTCGTTGCGATGATCTTGACCCCGCGGTTACTACGGATAGTCAACACAAAGGTACATGAGACGGACAAGATGAGTATATACAGTGGAGGACTGCAAGGCTGATGGATGGATACCCAACAGCGAAACTCGACAATATGCGAGCTCACCTTCCATGGCATGGTCGTCGCGGTCAAGATGAACCGCAAGCGCCTCGTCGTGATGCTAGAAGAAGTCGTCTTCATCTACGACATCAGCAACATGAAGATGCTGCACCAACAAAACACACCACTCAACCCCAGCGGCATCTGCGCCGTCTCACCCAACTCGGACAACAACTACCTCGCCCTCCCGCACTATCAGAAATCCCCGCCCAACATGCCCGCCCAGGCCCAATCGCACGTCCCCAAATCCCTTGCCAAAGAGCAAATCAGCGGCGACGTGTTGCTCTACGACCTCAACAAAATGGAAGAAGTGACGGTCATCCCCGCGCATCAGACGGCCGTGTCCGCACTCGCCATCAACAACGACGGCACGCTGCTGGCCACGTCGTCGGAGAAGGGCACAATCATCCGCATCTTCGCGCTGCCCTCGGGGAAGAAGCTGTACCAGTTCCGCCGCGGCAGCATCCCAGCCCGCATCTACTGCATGAGCTTCAACGCCACTAGCACCCTGCTCTGCGTCTCCTCCGCAACCGAGACCGTGCACGTTTTCAAGCTCGCGCCGCCCTCGTCCAGCACAGCCCTCACCTCAAATCCCAACACCATCGCCACCTCCTCCTCCCCCCTAACATCAACCTCCCCGCCCACCTCCCCTCCCTTACCCTCCGCGTGCTCCGAAACCCACCCCCACTCCCCCCCCGCCTCTCCCCCAACAACCACATCACCTCCTCCCGCGCCCCCTCAACCCACCCTCCTCTCCCTCCTCCGTCGCACCTCTCACGCCGCTTCCTCCACGCTCGTCACGCGCGCGGCGAATTACCTCCCGGCCTCCGTGACGGAGATTTGGGAGCCGCAGCGGGACTTTGCTTGGGTTAGGTTGCCCAAGAGCGGGGGCAGCGGCGGCGGCGGCAGCGGGAGCGGCAACAGCGGCAACAACAACAACAACGGCACGAGCCACAACAGCAGTAGTGGTAACCCGGGCGGTGGTGGTGGTGGGAGTGGGAGTGGTGGAGCGGGCGGTCCGGTGCGCAGTGTGGTCGCGATGGCGAACGCGGGTGCTTTTTTGCTCGTGGCGACGGGGGAGGGGGAGGTTTTGGTGTATTCGGTTGACTTGAGTGCGGGGGGGGAGGGGACGTTGGTGAGACGGTTTGAGTGAGTTTGAACCTTGGCCCTTTCTTTTGGCTTGGTGGGGCATTTTGGGTGCGTATTTGCTGACGGTTGGGCAGTGATATCCATGGGTTGAAGGGGGCGAAGGCGGAGGAGTGATGTGATAGGTGAAGGACGGCTGGGGGCTGGGGAGTTGTCGAGAAGAAAGGTAGGGGCGATGAGTGTGGTGCGCGCGTGTGGTACTTGACAGAGAGGAAGTGACAGATGGGAATGATGGGATGCGATGTGGACGGAACAGGAATGGGAATGGACGGCTGCTCAAATGCGATGTGGATGGACGGCTGCCTACTGCTGCTGCGGAGTTGGGACGATGGTGTCTTAGGTTCTTGTGAGCGTTCGAGCGACTAGGGTGCTGGCTGACCGGCTGGCTGACCGGCTTGCGATTCTGTTGGGTCGAGTTCTGGGCGCGAACGAACGCTTCTCACATGTTACTACTGCTCCTGGGCCTGTCACCATTCTTTTTCCGGAGCCTTTTACTCCCCTTGGTCAGGCAGAGAGACTATGGGCTTCTCAACACCTACGCGAGCTGAATTCTATGGAGGGCCGCGGGCTAGGACCGGCAACGGTACGTGGAACGACGGAGCCTTTGGCCCAATCTCCAAATGTGAGATCGTCTTCAGGAGATAAAGTCGGCTGCATTGGAATAGTTGGTGCCTTACTGCAGCCTCACCCATGCAGGAATCACGTGCATGGCAGAAATTCGGCGAAGACTCCCGCAGTGACGTTGTTGCCAGCGTGGGCGGGCGTCCCTCCTCCAACCGTCGGTTTGCCTTCCTCGCCTTCCTGCTCAACACGCCACGCGCTTACACATCTCTCTGCATCCCCAACCTCAAGGCCCCCTCCCTCTTTGCAAGCCTTGAGTCACTCCTGCATCCCCCTTCTTCCACCACATCAACCCCACCACCACAATTCACACCAACATCTCACACGACAGTCAGCCCGGGATAGCAGCCAAGCTGGGTACCAAGCGCCGCATTTCCGGCGAGGAGCCAGTGGGCGGTCAACACCAGACCAAAAAAGTCATGACCGACGCAAACGCCGGCAAAATGGACATCGACGGCGCGGACCAGCTGAAGGAAGCGGCGCAGGATGGCGGCATCGATGAGAGCCTCTACAGTCGACAGCTCTACGTGCTGGGCCACGAGGCGATGAAGCGCATGGGCTCCTCCCACGTGCTGGTGGCGGGGATGCGCGGATTGGGTGTGGAGGTTGCGAAGAACATTGCCCTCGCGGGCGTCAAGAGCCTGACTCTGTTCGACCCCAAGCCGGCGGCCATCCAGGATCTGTCCTCGCAGTTCTTCCTCCGCCCCGAAGACGTGGGCAAGCCGCGCGCCGATGTCACCGCCCCCCGAGTCTCCGAGCTCAACCCCTACACTCCCGTCAACGTGCACCTGTCGAAGAGCCTCACCAGCGACCTGAGCCAGCTGAAGCAGTACCAGTGCGTCGTCCTTACGGACGCGCCGCTGGCCGACCAGCTCGAGATTTCCGACTATTGCCACGAGAACGGCATCTTCGTCGTCGTCACCGACACCTTTGGCCTCTTCGGCACCATCTTCACCGACTTCGGTAAAAAGTTCACCGTCGGCGACCCCAACGGCGAGAACCCGCAGAGCGGCATCGTGGCCGGAGTCGACTCCGATGGCATGGTGTCGGCCATGGACGAGACGCGGCACGGGCTGGAGGACGGCGACTTTGTCACGTTCTCCGAAGTGGAGGGCATGGAGGGGCTGAACGACGGCGTGCCGCGCAAGATCACGGTCAAAGGGCCTTACACGTTCACGATTGGCGACGTGTCCGGGCTGGGCGAGTACACGCGTGGGGGGCTGTATACGCAGGTCAAGATGCCCAAATTCCTCGACTTTGAGCCGCTGAGCCAGCAGCTGAAGAAGCCCGAGCTGATGATGTCGGACTTTGCCAAGTTCGACCGGCCCGCGCAGTTGCACGTCGGGTTTCAGGCGCTGCACAAGTTTGCGGAGGGTCACGGCGGGATCTTCCCCAAGCCGCACAGCGAGGCGGATGCGGCGGAGGTCATGAAACTGGCGGAGGCCCTGTCAGGGAGTGGGGACGACAAAGTCGAGCTGGACGAGAAGCTCATCAAGGAGCTGTCGTTCCAGGCGCAGGGCGACGTCGCGCCCATGGCGGCCTTCTTCGGTGGTCTGGCGGCGCAGGAGGTGCTGAAGTCCGTGTCTGGGAAGTTCCACCCGATCCAGCAATGGCTGTACTTCGACTCTCTGGAATCCCTGCCCACGTCGACAAAGCGCAGCGAAGAGGCATGTAAGCCTCTCGGCACTCGGTATGACGGGCACATCGCCGTGTTCGGTAAGGAATTTCAGGACAAGCTGGGTGACATGAAGCAGTTCCTGGTCGGCGCTGGTGCGATTGGGTGCGAGATGCTGAAGAACTGGGCGATGATCGGGCTGGCCGCGGGCCCCAAGGGTAAGATTTCGGTGACGGACATGGACCAGATCGAGAAGAGCAATCTGAACCGGCAGTTCCTGTTCCGCGCGCCTGATGTCGGAAAGCTGAAGAGCGAGGCCGCGACAGGCGCGGTGCAGGCGATGAACCCGGATCTGAACGGCCACGTCGATGCCATGAAGGACCGCGTCGCGCAGGATACGGAGCACATTTTCAGCGAGAACTTCTGGGAAGGCCTCGATGCGGTGACGAACGCGCTCGACAATGTGGATGCGCGGACGTACGTCGACAGGCGGTGTGTCTTTTTCCACAAGCCTCTGCTTGACAGTGGCACCCTGGGTACAAAGGGCAACACCCAGGTTGTCCTGCCCCGCCAGACGGAGTCGTATTCGAGCTCTCAGGACCCACCCGAGCAGTCGTTCCCGATGTGCACCCTCCGCTCATTCCCCAACCGCATCGAGCACACCATCGCTTGGGGGAAGGAGCTGTTCCACACCTACTTCGCTGGATCGCCTGAAACGGTCAACATGTACCTCACACAGAAGGACTACCTGGGCTCTGCACTCAAGCAGTCGGGCAACGAGAAGGGCACGCTCGAGACGCTGCGCGACTACCTCGTCACTGACAAGCCCGAGTCGTTCGATGACTGCATCGAGTGGGCTCGTATGCAGTTCGAGAAGCAGTACAACCAGGCCATCCAGCAGCTCCTCTACAACTTCCCCAAGGACTCCAAGACCAGCTCCGGCCAGCCTTTCTGGTCAGGGCCGAAGCGCGCGCCCGACCCGCTCAAGTTCAGCGCCGACGAGCCCACGCACTACTCGTTCGTGCTCGCCGCCGCCAACCTCCACGCCTACAACTACAACATCAAGCCCACGACGGACCGCAAGCACATCGTCTCGGTCCTCGACGGCATGATCGTCCCCGACTGGAAGCCCGATGCCAACGTCAAGATCCAAGCGGACGAAAAGGAGCCCGATCCGAACGCCAACGGCGGCCCCGAAGACGACAACGACGCGCTCGACAAACTCGCCAAGTCGCTCCCGGCGCCCAAATCCTTGGGTGACTTCCGTCTCAACCCGGTCGAGTTCGAAAAAGACGACGACACCAACCACCATATCGACTTCATCACGGCAGCGTCCAACCTGCGCGCCGAGAACTACAAAATCGCCACAGCCGACCGCCACAAAACGAAATTCATCGCGGGCAAAATCATCCCCGCCATCGCCACCACGACCGCCCTCGTCACGGGTCTCGTCGTACTCGAACTCTACAAAATCCTCGACGGCAAGACGGACATCGAGCAGTACAAGAACGGCTTCGTCAACCTCGCGCTGCCCTTCTTCGGCTTCAGCGAGCCCATCGCGTCCCCCAAGGGCACGTATCGGGGCAAGAACGGCGAGGTCACGGTCGACAAGCTGTGGGATCGCTTCGAGACGGGGGACGTGGTGCTGTCGAAGCTGCTGCAGGATTTCGAGAAGAAGGGCCTCGATATCACGATGATCTCGTCGGGTGTGAGTCTGCTGTATGCGAGCTTTTTGCCTGCCAAGAACAAGGAGAGGTTGCCGATGAAGTAAGTCACTGTCCCGGAGCAGATCAACCTGCGAGGCATGGAGTGTGTGTGCTGATTTGTGTGTGTGAACAGAATGTCGCAGCTCGTCGAGACGGTCAGCAAGAAGCCCATCCCCGAGCACCAGCGCAACGTCATTTTCGAAATCACCTGCGAGGATCAGACGGGTGAGGACGTCGAGGTGCCGTATGTCATGGTTAAGCTGGACAAGTAGGGACGGGCTGGTCGACAAATTGCGAAGGCGGGACGAAAGGTATGGATTATGAGGTGTATAGAATGGAATGGGCTCAACGACTAGGCGTTGGCGCCGAGCACGTCAACCTTGCTATTGCTGCTCAAGCGAGACTGAGACTGAGACTGAGAGCCGGGTCGAAACCGCTTCGGCGCGCAGAGGTGTGGCAGAATGGTAGTGGAGATTGCTGAGGCTGGCTGCTGCCTGCCCGAAGAGTTGGTGGAAAAATGGTGAACTAGTCCTGTACCTAGTTGCTCGAATAGAATCGCAGCCACGCTCACCTGCTCTCGCTCCTTACCTTATCGTCCGCCGCCGCCGCCGCCGCCTCTTCCTCGTCCAATCACCCGGGGGTGCTCAAGGAGAACACAAGGTACTCCTGGGACCTTTGGGCGGATGTCGTAGTGCGCCGCCTGCCTCTCGGGTCAGCCCCCTTTACAGTACTCGCCTGACGCGCAGTCGAGCAATTCGCCTAGCCGCACGCGCATATCCCCCCCACAGGCTGCTCTGACGGGCCACCTGCATCTCCGTTATCAGAACCGCGGCAGCAGCCGGCGCGGCCGGGCGTGGGGAGCTTGGAGGGCGGACGCGCCTTTCTTTTCCCGGCGATATATGCGTCCGGTATCTCGCCCGTTGCGTCGGAGTGAGGATGCGCCGCGACGTTTCCGAGCCGGCGAGTCGTCTTTTGACATCGGTTGTGAGGGGCGGGAGAGCGACTTAGTGGGTGTGATTGAGGGGGCTTTGGGGGGGGAGATTGACGCTTGTGACGCTGTCGGCCGGCTGATCTTCCAGTGGGCGGCGTCGTGGGTTGAGGTCCGCTGGTCGATCCGAGGGCTTTCTTCTCTTCGGCCACATCGACATCACCCAGCTATATACAGTACTCATCCCTTCTTCTTCTTCTTCTTCTTCTTCTTCTTCTTCTTCTTCTTCTTCTTCTTCTGCTGCCACATCCCGGCGAGGACATCATAAAGGAAGAAGGATTCATCGACGTGGCCCCCAATAATCGCTTGCGATGCGACCACGGAGATAATGTGCTGAAGCGACAGCCCCGGTCGTACTGTTGTGCATCCATCCCACGTGCCCTGCTGCCCAAACCATGAGCCGCCTTATCTACTAGAGCCTCTTCTGTCCCTCGACCGACTGCTCCCGTGTCGTCGCTTTTCCATGACTCTCCGCTGACTCTGAGACACCTGCGCCATGGCTCCGAGGTGAGCACAGGACCACCCTCCTCCACCCGAGCGCCCTCCACCTCCCCCCCAGACCAACACCAACTGAACAGATCCCCCCTCCCAAAAACCCTCCCACTAACCCCTTCCCCACCCCCCAGAACCGTCAAAGACGCCCTCAAAGCCCTGCGCCCGACCTTTGCCGCCTCCCGGACCCTCGCCACTCTCCCTCCGGAACAGCGACGCGTGCTGCAAGACTTCGCCGCCGACCGCCAAGGCAAACCCAGCAGCCTCGAAGCCTTATCCCGCGCCAACGACGACCTCCGCGACTTCCACGAGAAATGCGTCGGCGACGGCGCGTCGAAACTGGGCGCTTTCGTCGGCGTGCTGCGCGAGCTGCTCCCGCTGATCGGCGGGCCGGAGAATGTATTCGCCTGGTGGAAACTGGTCGTCAAGCCCGTCGTCAGCGCCACGACTTTCAAGAAGCCCGCGCTGGATGACGCGCGCGAGTTCCTGCTGGGCTTCATGGTGGTCGAGGACGAGAGCGAAGCCGCCTCCCTGCAGGCGAAGCAAGCCGACCGCATCTGCGGCGAGCTGCTGGAGCTCTACCTCGCGCGCGCGCGAGCGGTGGACGAGGGCGACCAGTTCGTCGCGGCCGAGAACCTGCAGGTGCTGCAGCAGGCGGAGGACGTGTTGGTGGCGTACGGGCGAAAACGACCCAAAGAGCTGTTCCACCGCGTCGACGACCTGGTCCCGGCGGCTGCCACGCGGTTGCCGGCGCTGACGCTGCTGAGCTCGTTCTTGCGCCATCAAGTGCCGCATCTGTATCTGGTGGTGCATACGCCGCTGGTGGAGCATCTGCTCAAGTGCTTGATGAATGATACGAGTACGGCGGTGTTGGCCGTGGCGTTGACGTGTTTGATTATGCTGCTGCCGCATATCCCGGGCTCGCTGCCGGCGCATCTTCCGCGCCTGTTTCTGATTTACAGTCGGTTGCTGTGCTGGGAGAAGTTCAGTCCGCTGAGCACGCAAGCGCAGCGGAATCTCGTCACGGATGAGCGTCTCGCTAACGACGAGGACGACGAGGAAGACCATGACGACGTCGGGGTCGATGAGAACTGGGACAAGGCACGGCCGTCCGAGGACGCCCCTGAAGCCGCCACGCCAGAGGTCTTCACGTACTTCACCTACCTCTACGGACTCTACCCTCTCAACCTCGCGAGCTACATCCGCAAACCCCGCAAATACCTCAAGAACTGCCACTTTCCCGGCGCGGACGACTTCGACCTCGACCAGAACGTCATCCGCGGCCGCACCGAGCAGTTCCGGCAGGCGCACCTGCTGCACCCCAACTTCTACAACCTGACCGTCGAAGAGGAGCTCGACGACCCCAAGTGGCCGAGAATGGACCCCGCCGACGTCGTGGGCGAGTGTCACGGTCTGTGTGTCAACCCGCGGCCGTCGCTCACGAGCCCGGGACCGCCGCCGTCTGGCAAGTTGCCTGAGCTGCCGCCCCCACCACCCGCACCTTTGCCGGGTAGCAGGAATGGTGGTCCGGCGTCGCCGAGTCAGCTCAGTCATCCTTCGGGTCATAGCTGGCACGATACTCATTCGACGGCGGTGTCTACCCATAATGCGGACGGCGACAGTCCAGTCTTGCGACCAGGGGACGACCCCCTGGTGGGCTCTCGACGACCTCGGAGCAAGGCTAGTATGCCTGCTGTCCCGGCCTCTCCTGATCTGGATGATTTTCCCTTGCCGGGAGGCCTAGTCACGTACGAGAAGCAGGACGCAGTTCCGCAGACGAACGTCGCATTCCTGCAGCAGAAGTTGACGATGCTGCGCAACGAACTGAACTTTGAGCGGTGGCACAAGGCTCAGTACTCGCAGCACATCGGCCAGATTCATCGGAAGAACATCAAAGACGCTACTCTGGAGGCCGAGACGCTCAACCTCATCAACGCCAACAAGACGCTCAAAATACAGCTCGATCAAGTTCGCCGCGCACGCGAAGCGTCCATCAAAGACTCGACCCTCACGCGTAAACAGGCCAACAGCCTCGAAAACAACATGAGCGAGCGCTTTAACCGCCTCAAAACGGAGCAAGAAACTTGGCATGCGGATGCAGACGAGCTCCGCAAACTCCGCACCGAAATGCGGCAATACCGCGAGATGCTCGTGGCGACAGAAGCGCGCGAACTGAACCAAGCCCACGAACTCGAGCTCGCCAAACGCGACGTCGCCAACCTCCAACACGTCCACGACCAGCTCGCCGACGCCAACGAGAAGCTCATCGACTACGAATACCGCGCCTTCGACTTACAACACGCCCAACGCGACAAAGAACTCCTCCAAAACGAAAAATCCGCCCTCCTCGCCCGCCTCCACCGCCAGGACCAGGACCGCGACCGCTTGCGCCGCGCCCTGACAGCCCGCATCGCGGACCTGGAAGCGCAACTCGCCTCCCCCTCGTCCCCCGCCTCCCTCGACCAGACGGCGACGATTTCCACACGCCGCTCCAGCGCCGCGCCACCGGACGCTTTCCCGCACCCCGCCTCCCCTCCCCCTCCCCCCTCAGAAGCCTCAGCAGCAAAACTCACCCAGCTCAAAAAATCCTACGCCCGTCTGCTAGAAAAACACACCGACCTCGAACTCGAGCTGCAGACGCTCCAGACCGCGCACGACGTCCTGCGCGCTCGCGTCGGCGTCGGCGCCGACGCCTCGCCCTCTCAGCCCAACGCCGGCGGGAATTTCGACGACTCCGCCCACGATTATGATGGCGCTTTCGGCCCCGCGTCCGCGCCTGCGCACTCGGTTGCGCTCCCGCGGCCGCGCGCGCCGCTCAGCCTGCCACCGAGCGGGGGCGAGGGCTGGACGGGCCAGGAGCGTGCGCAAGCACCGGGGGGCAAGCACGGGCACGGCAACCAAGCTAGCCTCGCGCACTCGGCGCCGACCGCAGGTCGCGGCGGCGGCGCTGCGAGTCTGGGCTCGGGGTCGGTCTCGGGGTCGAGTTCTGGCGGCGGCGGGGGTGGGGCCGAGGGCAGGCGGTTGGAGGCGGCGTTTAATGTTAGTCGGCCGCTTGGGTCGGAGGAGGCGAGGAGTTCGGTTGGGGAGGGTAGTTTCAAGGGGAGGGATGGGAAGGGGGGGAAGGAGAGGGTGGGGGTCGGGAGTGAGGCCAGGGTTTATGGGAGGGGTGAGTTGGGATGATTTTTTCGTTTTTGGTTTGCGAGGTGTTGATGGTATGCTCTCGCTTCGTGGGACGCAGAGGGCTTTAGTGTGAGGGTGGAAAGTGTGCGTGCGGCTGACTTGGTCATGTTTGATTTTAGGTGGCGCGCAAAACGTCAAGTTGAAGCAGAAGGACAAGGATACGGCGGAGCGAGAGGGAAAGGAGGCGAAGAAGAGTCGGTGGCGGGAGCTGGTTTCTTGATGGTGGGGGGGAAATTCTTCGCTTGAGAGTGCGAGTTGGAAACAAAATGTGCCAGGATATTTGTTCGTGAGGAGGAAGGTGTGAATGGGAATGTATCGAGACGCCCCCGACTAAATACGTCGCACGTGATCCCACGCCCGATTTCCCAGCCTCAGGCCGTCGGATTTCCAAGCAGCCCACTTGAATTGCGTCATCGGCAGGCTTGCACCTGCAGTCTCACCCTCCATCACTCAGCCCTCTTCGCCTCCATCGCCCCCCCCCTTCGCCCCCACCCAGACCCCACTTCCACCTCGCCGTGACAGAGAAAGACGAACTTCTTCCTCTTCTTCTTCTTCTTCTCCTCCCTCCAACGCCCAACAACCAACCAGGTAAGCCCCATTTCTCAATTATACGGCACTTCAGCGCCCAGCCAAGCAAAAAAAGACCAACCAGAAGACCGACACCCGAGAGTCGCCCGATCTCGTCTCATTGCAGCAAACCACCTCACTTACACATCAGCCCCAATCACCTCATCGGCACACCAGCACCTTCCACGATTCCTTAGTCATTCTTATTCCTTCTTATTCATTCTCATCCATCCATCCCCTTGGATCATACAAATACCCGCCCACTCCACCCCCCACACACAACAGAAACCGAGCGAATGCCTCTCACACCCCGCTCCTGGCACCCACTCACGCGCGCCCTCAGGCAGACAACCACCTCACGCACGGCGAACCTCACCCGGAGTCTCACAACCACCACCACCACCGCCACCACCACCACCACACGCCCAACCCTCACGACCGCCTCCCGCGCCTCCCTTCCCATCCACGCCTCGATAACAACTCCCCACACTCAAAAGGCCACCATGTCCTCCACCGCCGACTCCCCTGAAAAGGGCGTGCACAACCTGCAAACCAAAGCCGACTTCGACGCCGCCAAAGCGGAGAAAGGCTCGCTCATGGTCATCGACTGCTTCGCCACGTGGTGCGGACCCTGCAAAGTCATCGCGCCGCAGGTCGTGAAGTATGCCCCAGCCCCCCCCCCCCCCCCCCCCAAACAAACCTCCGACGTCCCGCTCGGCTGAGCCTCTTGCTGACACACGCGTGCAACAGGATGTCCAACAACCCGGCCTACGCATCGGCGCGCTTCTACAAGCTCGACGTGGACGACCTGCCCGACGCGGCGCAGGAACTGGGCGTCAGCGCGATGCCGACGTTTTTCCTGTTCAAAGACGGCGCCGAGGTGGCCAAGGTGGTGGGCGCGAACCCGGTCGCGTTGGAGGCCGCGGTGAAGGAACACGTGTAGATTGGGTTTCCATATTCTGGGGGAGATCGGGAGGAGGGGCTTGGAGGCGAGCGGCGGGCCAAGCGTCTGATGGATGGATGGATGATGGGGCAGCCGGGGACGTGGCGCCCCGGCGTTGCGGAGAAAAGGAACACACACACGCGGGTTGTGCGCCGAGGTGGAGGCGAGGGGGGACTTCCGTGGCAGTCAGTAGTGTAGCGACGAGAGCAACATGAGAGCCAGACCTCACATGATGCTTTCCTCATCCGACCGACCCATTGTGATCTTTCCTCGTCTCTCTCTCCAGAAACTCGACTCACACGCCCCCAAACTCCCCCGGGGCCGCCAGGGGAGGGGGGGGGGGGGGGGGGGGGGGGGTTGCATCTTCAATTTCCGCACGGTGAGCTTACACACCACAGCGGCCCGGGGGGGGAGGAGAGGAGAGAAGTCGACGGCACAGGACACGGCGAAGCAAGCAGACATGGTGCACTGCGCGAGACTTGGGCCCCAGCGGTGGCGAGAAGGTCGTTGGTCTACCTTGGCCGAGAGGGCGGGGGCTCTTGGGAGGAGGGGCGGGGGGGGGAAGGTAACCAGAGCATGTGCATGGCGGAAAGGCGCCGAAAGGCGCGGGCGGTATCTGAGAAAGAGCACAGGGGCAACGAGGACCAAAACAGCAACAACAACAACAACAAAATCCCTCGATCTTTCCCGTTCTGCATCCCCTCCTTTCCCACCAACCCCCCCCTCCCCCCCCCTTTCCCCAAACCCCCGAGGCCCTAAGCCTTCTGCCCTGATGTTTTTCCTGGCCCGACGGCTTTTCAGCTGTTGCTGGTCCAAGGTCGCCGTGCCATGGTTCGAGGCTGTGACTTTCAACCCACCCCCCCCCTCCCGGGCACCCCCCCCGGGCACCCTTCACCGCCAGTGCCCGCTTCCTCGAGTGCACACCCTCCTTTTCCTCCGGATCCCGTCCCGCTCCGCCCACCCGTGTAGACTTCCCGGACGAGGCCTTACAATAGTAGTAAGGTAAAGACAAAGAAAAAAAAAACAAGAGCAGCAAACGCGTCCAACCTCTCGCGAAGAAGGAAGCAACCCTACGCGCCAAACACAAACGCCGCCAACGTCGGCACAACGACGGGGATGACCGACCTATGCATCGAAGTCAGTCAGCGCCGCAGCCCACGAGAGACCAACAAAGAAAAAAGACGACACATACCCCAACGCAACCAACCCGGCCACGCCCCCCAACCCCCGCCTCCGGATCCGCTCCTTGCGCAACTCGACGTGCAACCGCGCCTTCTTGCCGCCCCGACCGGCCTCGGCTTCGTCCTCGTCGCCGTCCACCATATCGCCCGCTTTCCGCTTCCCACCCGCGGCGGAGCTTTTGCCCGCCGCGCCGCCGTCCAACTTCACCGCCTCCGTGACCATCGCGCGCGCCTGCGCCAGCATGCCCTGCGTGTCGGCCGGCAACGGGAGGTCGGGGCTGTGCGCGGGCATGGCGATGTTGACTTTGGTCGACTCCTCCTCGTCTTCTTCCGGCACGGTGGGTTCTTTGTGCTCGACCTCGACTTTGACGGTTTCGGCGTCGCCGTTGACGCTCTCGGGCTCGACGCTGGCGGTGGTGCCGCGGCCGCGGCGGGGTTTGCGCGGGGTGGCGATTTTGCGCGCGGGGGTTGCGGCGGCGGGTTTTTTGGTCGGGGATTCCGAGCGGGCGCTGCGGCCGCGGCGCGTGGAGCGGCGCGTGTCGGGGTCGGTGGCGGATTGTTTGCGGTCGGGGGTACGGCCGAGGGTGGACATGGAGAGGGCGGCGTCTTTGGGGCGGTAGGCCGGGGGGGATTGAATGGATTTGCTGGGGTCCGACGTGCCGTGTGCTATGGGTTCGGGGTCGAGGAGGGCGGCGATCCAGAGGCGGATGCCGTATTCGTCGGCGAGGGCGAGGGCTGGAGAAGGGTTAGTGGGTGAAGGTTGGAGGTGGATGTGCGTGGGGAAGGTGGAGGAGAGAACGAAGGCGGAGGCTGACGTACCGGTGTCCGGGTGAATCCACACGTTGCCGGCGACTTCTTCACTGGCGACCTCGGAGAGAGATTTGATGTAGTCCTTTTCGGCCACCTCTTGCTCTTGCTGCGCCCAAGGGAAAGCGGCCTTGAACATGCCCGTCGCGCTCACGAAGCCGTCGTTGGAACGTCTCTATATCATCGCGTCGTCAGCCGTTGTTGCGTTCGTTCGAGGAGTCCGATTCGCATCATCGCGTCGGATCGAATCGCGTCGCGTCGCGTCGCGTCGTTTCGCGCTTGTGACGGAGTGCGCGCGTGATCGTCTCGGCGGGGTATCCACGCACCATCAGGAAGTAGGCCTCGGGGTATTTCTTATTGTTCGCCTGGCGCGTGAAGATGCCGCTGCCATGCAGATCCTTGGGCAGCGGCACGCGCAAGTGAGCGTAATCGAGCACGCCCAGGTTTTCCGGCTTCGTCGCGTTAGACGTGCCGACCTGGCCGGGCTTGACTTTGAGCTCCGTCTGGCCGAGGCATCGGCGCTCGACGAGTATCTCGTCTGCGGTGGTGGTTGATGGTGTCAGTAGGTGCTGAATGGTCTGTGTAGGCGCATTGGGGGGGGGGGGGGGTTCGCGTGGATGGTGGTGATGCGCGCGGGCGACTCACGGGTGGGAGCGCGATCCTCTTCGATCATGGGGTTGCGCGCGTCGGGGAGCTCGCGCGTGTCGGCCATTGCGGACTAGATATGCTATGCGCGGCTCTTTTTCGTGCGGTCGATGCGCGTGGATTGGGGTATATAGCTCGAGGCGCGGGGAGTGACGCGCTCGTTCGGGATGTCGGAGAGGTTCGGGAAGAGGGCGCGCGTGGGGAAGACGCGATGCGCGAGTCGAAGTGGCACGTTCAACACGTGGCGACGGGGTAGTCGAAGGTGGGGGATGGATGCGCGGTGGGTTGAAGAGAGATGGAGCGGGAGAGTGAGAGAGAGCAGGTGGAAGCTTGGGACGAGTTTGGCGACAGCGGAGACCCTGCAGTCCCCCTCCCACAGGGCTCGGCGCGCCGGATGGGCCCGGGCGGGAGGACGGGAGGGGCGGGGGCGGGGGACCGCGGCAGAAGTCGTGGCGTTCGCTATTCAGCTCCAATGCCGAACAGCCATGAAGAGCCGATCAAACACTGCTTGGACTGGACAACTAACATGACGGCGATTACAGGATGCTGAAGGCGAGATACAAAGGAACAAGCCCAACAGCGTGACGGTCGGTTGTTCGTTTCACAATCGCATTCGTCGACCAGAGTCGTCACCACGTCCTCCCAATAATCCCGTCTCCTACCTCCGGTACCCTCTCCACGTGAACCTTAAGCCCAACCACCTCCCGTCCCCATACCTCCATGTGTATACAGCAGACTTGGCGTGCCTAATCAATGTGACTGCGCTTCGAAAGTCTGTCAATATCGAGTACTGTCAATCGCACGGTAATTGTGCCAGCAAACCCTTCAACCTCAGGCCGGCACACCGCCGCCCGACCAAACAAAAAAAAAAATAGATGGCGCCCTCCTATTGGCACCCCTCACCGCCAGCGCCGCCCCCACTTTCGTCTCGCCGCGTGGGCTTCCCTTACTTACGCATGCGAGCAAACCACATCCCACTTCGCCTCTCCACTCCACCCCACCACCACCACCACCAAGAAGTCCGACGACTTACTTTTCCCGCCCGACGTGGAAGTGCCTATTATTGCCCACAACTCAGCTCGCCGTTGCGTGCTCCAAATCCTGACTGTGACTACTGCCGCTGAAAGATCCAGCTCAGAATGGCCGACCACCAGGACGAAGACCTGCGGCCGGAGCAGACCGAGGGCTTCAGTGAGTACATTCGTCTTGAAATGAGGGTGAATGGTGAGAGCAGTGTTGATACCGACATGCAGAGGTCGGCGACAAGAAGACGATTGACGAGTACAATAACTTGGGTGAGTCGACTCTCTCTCTTCCTTTCTTACTCGCTTCGCAGAGTCAACCTCGGAAAAATCCACGGAAGCGTTGGAGGCAACTTCTCACCGCCACTTTGGCTGAAGCCCTTCTTTCACCCCCTATCGTACCCCCGTCCTCACTGTCACCCCTCAGCATACCCCTTCTCCGTCCCCACCCCCTTCCCATTCCCCGCACTCCAAACAGCTCCACCCGCCCCCCCACCCCCACCCCCCATCTAACTCCCCCCCCCCTGCCCCCCAGACGCCAACGACGAATCCCTCCGCAAATGGAAAGAGTCCCTGGGCCTGGGCACGGGCGCGCCCCTCGTCTCCGACCCCTCCGACACACGCACCGTAATCATCCTCTCCCTCGGCCTCGAAGTCGCCGGCCGCGACGACATCGTGATCGACCTGTCCAAACCCGGCGCGCTCGACGACCTGAACAAGCATCCCTTCGTCATCAAAGAAGGCGCGACGTTCCGCATGAAAGCGAGATTCCGCGTGCAGGGCTCCATCTTGAGTGGGCTCAAGTATGTGCAGGTGGTGGGGAGGATGGGGGTGAAGAGTAAGATGCAGGAGATGATTGTAAGCTGACCTCTTTTCTTACTTTAACTCTCTTTCTTTGAAAACTTCTCATCGTCGCCACGACGCTTTCCAGCTAATCACAGCGCGACACCCCAGGGTTCCTACTCGCCCAACACGACCGACAAGCCGGAGTACGAGAAGAAATGTAACCCCTCCCTCTGCCCCCCTACACCGCGATCCACCCCGCAAACTAAACTTCTCCCCCTTTTTAGTCGAATCCGAAACCGCCCCCTCAGGCATGCTGGGCCGCGGCCACTACGAAGCGACGAGCAAATTCGTCGACGACGACAACCAGACGCACCTGCAGTTCAAGTGGGCATTCGACATCAAAAAGGACTGGTGAGGGCGCCGTGCGCGCGCGAGGTGGGAAGGGGCGCGAGAAGAGGAGAGCGAAGCACTAACGACAAGGAAGGCGGGGGATAGGGTGGCGAGGAGGGGGGGGGGCAGCTCGAGAAAGCCGCGTGGATAGCGCTAGTCGAAGCGGAAGGGGAATGTGAACGTGACACCTGCATGTACCGCGCCGAGAGCGAAGACGGCCATACCGCAGGGGGAAACCCGAATCGAACCTTGAACCTTCCGTCGTCGTGTCAACGTGTCCCGCTTCGCCGCCTACCCGTCCCTCGTGCCCAAGTCGCTCCGGCCGCCGAAAAGAGCCGGCACTCGCGTCTCGATTCCGTATGATCGATGCGGCCGTAATAGAAACGCAGGGGGTGAAACGCCGACGACAAACCCCCACCAGGGATACAAAAAAAAAAAAAAAAGAAGGAGAACGACGACTGCCGAAGACCCAATGGCCTCTGAGCGCGCACCCGTCTAGCACCCGCTGCAAGCCTCGTCGGCCCGAACCCAGCTTCCCACTTCGCACTTTGGGGGATTGGAGGAGACGCTGGTGGAGTGGAGTCGACTTCGGTACAAATCAGTCTGCAAGCTGGAAATTTAGTCTTTCGAGAGATGGGCAAACGGTCCCGTCGCCGCAGTGAGTGACGTCGCGGCAGAACGCGTCGACGGGCGAATGAATCCCCTCTCTCCTCGCTCTCCACTCGACTCGACTCGGAAGCAAGCTGGCTTTCTTGCTCGCGGACTCGATCCCCCCCTCCGCTCAAAGGGGTTACGCGCAGCACGACCCTCCCACAACCTCGCAGCTCACTCTTCCCCTCGCTCACGCCCTTACTCGAGATCTGACTAACCCCCCCCCTTCGCACCCCTTCGCACCCGCCCTCATCCACTCATCCCCCCGCTCAACCAACATAGTCGCGCTAACATCTTTCCTTAAACACACCCGTCTCCCTCAATAACTTCAGGCGCGACACTCGCCCCCCGGCGCAACACTCCCCCCACGGCGACCACCGCACCGCACCGCACCGTCTTCTCGCACTTCGCCACTTGCTCCGCGGACACGAAGGGGGGCGATGTCTCGCTCCGCCTCGGCCTCAGCGCCAGCCACAGCAAAGCGCGCCACACCACGCGAAGTGGGGCTGCGGAGAGGGGGCGTGTGGGAGCAGTGGAGGGGTGGGTGATGGAGGGCGGGTGGTGTGGTGGAGGGGGGGGAAGGGTTGGACGAAGGCCCGCTTTGGGGTGTCGTGGGTGGCGTGGAGGTGGGACGTGATGTTGTGGAGCAGTGGGGTGGGGAGGGGGGGGGAAGGGTGGTGAGGGGGTTTTTTGGAATGTTTTTGTTGATGGTGGCTTTGGTGGACGCGGATGAGATGGTGGTCTTGGTGCTGGGGAGACGTGATGTTGGTGTGTATTTATGTGTCTCTGTGTGTGTGTGGTGTGGGCGATAGAAGAGATGACGATTCGACGAATGAAGGAAACGAAAAAAAGCAGAGAATTGCAGTCGAGATCAGCGTGGAAAGTAGTGCGTGAGAGCCGAATCAGTAAAAAAGTGTAGCAGCAAAGACTCGCTCCGCTCCGACGCTGGAGAAGAGAGAAAATCAACGCCAAGGCAATGCAGGTGGAAGGCCGCCAGTATTACCGGGACGACGCCGCACCTCCATTCTGAAGCCGAATGAAGTCAGGTTGGCCTCTGGTTTGTAGCGGGGTTGGTTGGGTGGGAGAGAGGGGAGGGGGGGGGGTGGAGGTGAGGTTGAAGCTGGGGGGGGCGAACGGGACGCACGGACGCGTGTCGCGAATGGAGAAGTTGGGTGGGGCGCAGCGCTTGGGCCAGCCGGCAGATCTGATAAAGAGCGACAGCGTACTGTAACAGTACAACGCGTACGGGTATCACTACTATTTCAACATTCCCCTCCCTCAACACTTCTGACCTCACCTGCCCTCGCCCCCTGACGCACTTTCCCCGCTCACAAAAAGTAATCCGCCACCGGCTTCTTCGCCGGCATCCCCCGACTATCCTGCGGCGCAGCCTCAAAGACCCGATACCTCCTTCCAGGCCCCTGCCTCTGCACCACACTCCTCTCCACCAACACCCCACCGCCACCCAAACTCCTCCCCGCGTCCCCATTCGCCGCACGCGCATACCCGGCATTACTCCCATCCTCACTCAGTTCCAGAATCGCCGCGACATTCCCACACCGATAGCAGTAATTCGGCGCCGACCAGACCGTGACAATACTCGAATCGAACATCTCCTTGTACCCCTCCATCACGAGCTGATGCGCTCTGCATACCAAACTCAACGCGTTCTTATGGTTAAAACACTTGACGATATCGGCGCCGAAGAGGAACCCGGCGCCCCGCGGTGATAACCCCCAGCCCTCGATGTCGTCTGGGTCGGACCAGAGGAGGTCGCACATGGCGCCTTCGTGGGGGACTTCCTGCTTGCGGTCGAGGAGGCGGATTTTGTCGATGGAGTCGATGAGGGGCGAGAGGCCGCCGTGCACGCACATGACGGCGCCGGTGTTGTTGGCGGCGCTGCCGTGCGGGGTGGAGGAGGCGGCGGTTCCGGGCGCGCCTGTGCGTGCGGGGGGGCTGCCGGAGTGGAGGGGTGAGGAGGGGCCGTTGCCGGTGAACTCGTGGGGTTGTGGGCGAGGGGTGCGCGGGAAGCGTTTGGTGATGTGGCCGGCGGAGTTGAGGATTTCGATTTCTACGTCGTCGACGTCGGGGGGAAGGGAGGCTTGGGAGTCGCGCTCTGCGAAGGGCGCGTTGCTGGGTTCGAGTTCGGTTGAGGCGCCCATGACGAGCGCGCCGAGGGCGAGGTAGTCGAATACTTCGCAGCAGTATCTGTGTTTCGACTGGTCAGCGATACGAGCGGGCGTCAACCCCTGTGATCCCACCGCCACTCACCGCCAGACATTCGCGCTCCCGTATTTCCGCATACACTCGTCGTAAAACCCGTACACCGTCGTAATCTGCCGCGACTCGTGGTTCCCTCTTATGAGCGTGATGCGGTCCGGATACCGCACCTTCAGACACAGCAGCAGCAGAAACGACTCGAGCGAGTAAAACCCGCGGTCCACGAAATCACCTGCGCCAATCCAACCCCTCGCGTTAGCAAAAGCCGCCCCAGCCACCAACCAACACCCATCCAGAGAGTAGCGGCAACGCACCCATGAACAGATAGTTCGTCTCCGGCACATCGCCTCCGACGCGGAAGAGCTCCATCAAATCGTGGAACTGTCCATGGATATCGCCGCATATCTGCCCATCTTGCCGTCAGCCCAGCACTCTCCTCATTCCCTCACCCTCTCGTCACCCATTTCCCATTCCCCTTCCAGGACCAAAACTCCCCCCTCTCGCCCATCAAGACACAAACCTACCGTAACGGGCGCATCCACACTCACGACATTCCCCTCCTCAATCAGCAGCTCGCGCGCCTTATAGCACAGCTCGCGCACCTGCGTCTCGGGGATAGGCCGGCAAGCGCGCAGCTGCGAAATTGCCCTGCCGCCAAAGGGAAAAAAAGACACACGCCGTCAGCATGGGTCCCCCGTGCGGGTGTGTGCGTGTCTGTGGCGGTGTGTTCTTACTTGTCCAGATCGCTGCTCATGGCGCCTAGTTCGCGCGCGCGCGCGCGTGTGTGCAGAGCCCGCGCACGGCGTAGTGTGCCTCGCGAAGCTGTGAGGATGGATGCGGCGGTGTCGGGCGTAGGTGTAGTGGCGAGACCGATGTGCGGATGCGGTCGTTGGTGGGTGTGAGGTGAGGTGGGGGAGGCTGTTCGGAGGCGTTGGGTGTTGGTTCAAAGCTCGGGCAGACTGCTTGATGTTATGCGTCTGGAGGCGGATTGGAGGCGATGATACTGTGTGGGCAGGGAGAGTAGAGCGAGCGGCTCAGGTGAGGTGGGTTGGGTATGTACAAGATGGAGCGCGTAAAGCACCTTGGCATGGAGGAAGACGCGATGGAAGCAGAGTTCGCGATGACGCCTGGCTGGCTAGAGTCGACGCGGACGCTCCCGCGTGGTGCCCAAAATAGCCGTTAAAGGCGTTCATGCGGGTGTGCCGCCGATCTAGAGATTGATAAAATCACGGACTTGAGATGAGATGAGATGAGGCGATTAGTTTCGCGAGCTGCAACCGTTGGAAGCGCTGAAAAATCTTTCGTAAGCATTAAGTACTCTGTCCCCAGATACACATCTTCTTCCTCTCGGTCAAAATCGCCCCAAGCCTCGACGCAGCGAGCGTCCACCGTCTAGATCTAGAAACGAGCCTGCGGTCTAAGAAGCAGATCAGCATCCCCTAGCGCCGTCGCTTTCGAAGTGAACAATCTCTTTCCACCCCCACCTTTGAACAAAACCCCAAGCCCTCGCTAATAGCGCAACACAAAAACGCCCTTTCCCTTCCCTCCTCTTCGCCCCCGCCGTCCCTACAACGGCACATCCTCCATCAACCCCACATCCCCCTCCCTCCCCAACGTCAAAATCACATCCCCCAACGTCTTACTCGCAAACCCAGCCTCACAATACGCGAAATAATACTCCCACTTCCGCCGAAACAAATCCACGTCCTCCTCGGTCATCCCCGCCTTCCCCTCACCCGCCAACAACGCCGGCTTAATCGTGCCCGCAAAATGCTGCATGAAGCTCTGCCGCCACAGCCGCAGCGTCTTCGCATAGTGCGGGCCAATGTTCTCCACGCTCTCGGGGATCAGGCGGGGCGGGTTGGCCGCTTTCTCGGGTTCGTCGACGGAGCCGGCGCGCACGGCGTCGAGTAGTTGTGTGATGGTCGGCAGGTGGCCGCCGGGGAAGATGTAGCGGCGGATGAAGTCGTCCGAGGCGGCGTAGGCGGCGTAGCGCGACTCGGGCATGGTGATGCATTGGAAGACGGCGATTCCCGTGTCACGTTTGAGCAGACGGTCGACGGCGCGGAAGTAGGTGGAGAGGTATTCTGGGCCGACGGCTTCGAGCATTTCGATGCTGACGACTTTGTCGTACTTGGCGGCTTCGCGGGGGACGGGGAGGGCGCGGTAGTCGCAGAGGAGGACGGAGATTTTGTGCGAGTAGCCCGCGGCGTGGATGCGGGTTTCGGCGAGGTGTTTTTGTTCGGCCGAGAGGGTGAGGCTGGTGACGCGGCAGCCGGTTTTTTCGACCGCGAGAATCGCGAAGGAGCCCCAGCCTGTGCCGATTTCGAGGACGTGGTCGGTGGGTTTGAGGCGTGCGTTGGTGATGAAGCGGGTTAGTTTGCGGTATTGCGCTTGCTCCATGGTTTCTGAGGCGGAGTGGGGGTTGGTTTTCGGGAGCCAGATGGGGCAGGAGTAGGTCATGTCTGGGGAGAGGAAGGCGGCGAACATGTCGTTGGAGATGTCGTAGTGGGCGGAGATGTTGAGACGGGCGTTGGCGAGGGTGTTGGTCTTGCGCACGAGGCCGGCGATCTTGCCGCTGAGATTGGAGGTCCAGGTGGTGCCGTTGGACAGGTGCTCGCGGTTGACGATGAAGCACTTGAAGAAGGCGGTCAAGTCCGGACAGGCGACCTCGCCCAGCATGTAGCTCTCGGCGAAGCCCATGTCGGCGAATAGCAGCAGACGCACCCAGAACAGGTCGCTCATGACGCGCAGTTCGGCGTGCGGGATGGTGTAGACGGTCTTCTCTTCGCCGCTCGCCTCGGCCCTGCGCGGGCTGCCGCAGACGGTGAGGGTGCCATCGGAGTCGACAATGGTGAGCGAGCCGACCTGGATGTTGCGGAGGAGAGCGAGAATGGCGCTGCGTGAGAGCGACAGCAGCGGAGGCCAGGCGTAAGAGGCGCCGTAGCTGGCGAGCGCGGTGGCCCGCGAGACGAGGGGATCGGTGAGGCCCATGGGGGATCGAGGAGGGGAGGAATGGCAATCAGATTAACAGCAGCGCAAAGGAGGAGTCTGCTTCTCTTGTCTCGCCGGACAGCTCGAACCGATCAAAGACCAAGGAGTCGCGCGCGAGTCGCCAGATGGAGAGGAAGAGAGGAATGCAGGTGGAGAGGAGAAGACAGCAAGCAGAAGAAGAGACATCAGGCGGGGACCAATAAGTTTTAGCATTGAACGGGTCGGTTGTGAGGGACATGATGAAGTCACACACAGCAGCTCTGGACTCGGGACCGGAACCGCTCAGCGCCGGCGCGCTCGGAGGTCTTGTTCTGTTCCTGGCCCGCCGCTGTGTTCCTCTCCGTCCCCTCTCTCCGCGGATGGACAGGCGAGGCCTGGCCGGATGGGGGGGGGGTTCGCGCAGCTGCAAAAACCCGCCGGACCAGACGTCATGGATTCGCCGCGAAGGGTTAAGGCCCGCTGCAAGGCACGCCCGCCCAGAATGCTTCAGCTCCCGGCGCATGAGCTTGCGCTTTTTCGTGCGTCGTACCTTGTAGGATGGAGGTGTCGCGGTCATAGTGAGGCCATGATGCTGCTCGTATCGCCTGATCGTCAGCAGCGACTCCGCTTGCATTCGCGGTCGCGAGGGGAGAAAGCAGCAAACACGCCGATGCCGCGCGGGTGATAAGCGAGAGAAGTCGTCGCTGCGAGCCCCGCACTCTCCGACCGATCGCCGCATGACTCGCCCGAGCGTCCTCCGATCCATCCGAGCACCACACGTCCCCGACGCGTCTGAGGCGTCTGATCGCGTCCGCGAAACCGTCTCACAATCAACTCTCTCTTTTCCGCCGGAATCTTACCCCAGCAACCCAATCGCACCAATTCCATCGCACCACTCAGCCCACCATGCTCGCCCTCCCCACCCCCACCCCTCTAAACCCGCCCAAAAAAACCACCCCCAACCTCCTCCCGTGCAGCATAGCGTACTCCGGCCCTCTCGCGATCGACAAGCGGCACTGGGATCCGCAGCAATCCTCCACTTCCACCAACACCACAACCACAACCACCGATGCAGCCACGTCCACCTCGTCTCGAGAGACGGAGCCCCTAACGTCCCACCTCCGCGGTCGCCTCCTACACGGCCTCCACCTCCCCCTTCCCGCCGGCTACGAGGGCCGCGTCTTGACCAAACAAATCCGGCAACGCGCACCACCCAATCCACCTCAGCCGCGCCCTTACAATCACACTCACACGCACAATCACAATGCGGACGGGGAGCTGGACGACGCGGCAGACGAGGCAGACGAGGCCGACGACGACGTGCCGACGCATGATATGGTCACACTAGCGGGGTTTGATTCGGTGGTTGTGTGGGGGCATGAGAGCGTGGCGGGGGGGGAGGATGGGGTTGTGAGGGGGTTGGGGGAGTGGGTGGGGTGGGCGGCGGCGGCGCATGGGTTTGAGAGGGGGGAGCCTGAGGGGCTGAGCTGAGGTTTTGGTTGCATGGGATGGGGCTAGGGTGTGAGGGGAGGAGATGCAAACCGGGCTGCGGAGGCGAGGCGGGGTCTTGGGCGAGCGAGCGGTTCTGGGTATCCGCAGATGTTGCACGAACCTCGCAGCGGAAATCCGCGCGCACCGCCAACAGAGCTCGCGTCCAACACATCCTCTCCGCCAGCCAAAAAACCAACACGCGCCAAAGCCGCAAGTGAGGACAAGAAGAACAAGAAGAAGGAAGTGTATTGTCCGTCCCCCTTCAAAGGCCTACACACTCTAGCGCAAGCACACAGGGAGTGACACACCAAAAAAAATTTGAGGAAGAGAGAAAAGGGCCGGCACAAGCTGGGAAGTGACAAGGCCCCGGGGAGCGTCCAAAGTGGAACAGCTGGCTTCGTGGCGCTGGTTCTGCTGCTGTCTACAGGAAGTAGTCCGGCGTGCGGCGCGAGACCATGGGCTCGCCGGCGCGGGGGCAGGGGTCGAATTGGAGGCTGGAGAGAGGGGGAAAAGGTTAGCGGAGGGGGGAGGTTTTGGGCGTGAGTGGTGACGTACAAGGTGTATTTGAGGTGCTCGTCGATTTCCATGATGGCGGCTTGGTTGCCGCAGCGGTAGCAGTAGTTGGGCGCTGCGTTTGCGAATCAGCCACCACCCCTGTGTCCCATCCCTCATCTGGTCTCCCAGGCACGCAAGCTCACCGGAAAAGATCGTGACGACATTTCGATCCTGACTCCAGTTGTACCCCTCCATAACCAGCTGATGTGCGCGCGCCACGAGCGTGAGCCCGTTGTTGTGGTTAAAGGCCTCACTGATGTCCTGCCCGAACGTGTACCCAGCGCCGCGAGGCGAGATGCCCCATCCGCAGCGGTCGTCGGGGTCGGACCACAGCAGGTCGCACATGGGCCCCTCGTGCGGCACCTCCTGGATGCGGTCGAGAGCACGAATGTTATCCAGCGTGTCGATGGAGGGCGACAGCCCGCCGTGCAGGCAGAAGATCTGGTTGTCGATGAGCGCCGTGAGCGGCAGGTAGTCGAAGAGGTCCGTGAAGTACTTCCACACGTTGGCGTTGCCGTACTTGCGCAGGCACTCGTCGTAGAAGCCGTACACCTGCGTGATCTGTCGCGACTCGTGGTTGCCGCGCAGGATGGTGATGCGCTGCGGGTAGCGGATCTTCAGCGCCACCAGCAGCGTCACCGTCTCCACCGAAAAGTACCCGCGGTCCACGTAGTCGCCCATGAACAGGTAGTTGGTGTCTGGGTTCGGCCCGCCGATCTTGAACAGCTCCATCAGGTCGTGGAACTGCCCGTGGATGTCGCCGCAGACGGTGACGGGGCACTTGACCGGCTGCACGTTGGATTCGTCTTGGAGCACTTCGCGCGCCTTTTCGCACAGGCGCCTCACGTCTTCCTCGCTGAGCTGCTTGCATTGCATCAGGTTTTCGATCCAACCGTCCACCGTGGGCACTGGCGGGGGGTCCGTCGAGGCGCCCAGCGTGTGCTCCACCTTGCCCGCGTCCTCCATGGCTGTGTCTGGCGCCTTGAGCGCGGCTGCCTCCATCTCTGCGGCGGTGGCACTGTGTGCGAGCTCTTACGGGGAGTGCTGTTGCGAATGCAGGCGCTCGCTATCGGTTCGTTGTGGGGTCGTGGAAGGAGGTGAAGCTGGCGGTGGAAGGGACAAAGGCGGGCGAGGGGCAATGTCGGATTCGATGGTCTTAATGCGGCGTGACGGATCGTTCGTGAGAAATGGTGGATCGGAAGAGAGATGGGAAAGGGTGGGCGGGCGGATAGTAATTGGGGGTCAATCACCTTCACAAGCCTGCGATGAGGTGGTCTGCCTTGTTGTGTCTCGGGCCATCCCGCCGCAAAAGCTTGGCTTCATGAAGAGTGCAGGAGTGGGCGACGTCTCAGCGCAACAGCACGCGACCGTGACATCTCATGACATAGAAATGTTTTCGATTCGAGAATAGAAGTTTTGTGAATACTGATATCTAACGTGCTCAGAAGAGCTGCCGAACAGTGTCGTGGAATTGAAGGTCAAGCCCTTCGCTAACTGAACCCCACACTCGGGCCTCTTCGGTCTCCTCACATCCGCCCCTTTCCCTTGCCACTCCCCTCAGCACCCGGCGAAAGCACAGGATACTCTTCTGACACGGCCTCTGCCGCGGCAGCCTTGCTCTGTTCCTCCGCCAGGCTAAGCTGCATCGCGAACTCTAAATCATCCATCTCATCGACCCGACTCGAACCAGCTTCAGCCGGCTGAAATGCCGGCGAAGCGCGTGCAGAAGACGCCTTCCGCTGCTTGGGCTTTGCATGGCGAATTGGAATATCATGTCCTCCTCCCGGCGGCGACGGAGCCAGGCTCTGCCGGATAGCTTCAGTCATGTCGGCGTCGAGCTCGTCCTCGGTCTTCGGCGTGGATCTGGGCGGAGAGGGGCTGACGGTAGGCGTCACGTTGCCGGTCGCGCGCGTGCTGGCGTCTGCAGAGCTGACGGCGGTGCTGTCATTGGAAGTACGACGACGTTTCTCGTGCTTGAGGGACTCCTGGCTGAGCATGGCGGCGTAGGCGAGCATTTCTTCTTCGCTCCCGTCGAGGAGTTCGGTGCCGAAGCGGCCGGCGAAGCGCTGGGCGTCTTTTCGCTTTTCTTGCTTCTCCTTATCGAGCTCGAACTGTTCGTTGGCGATGTAGTGTTTGAGGTTGCTCCGGGTCGCCCCGGAGAAGCGCTCGCCGCCGTTGTTGCTGCTGCGTTCGGAGCGACGTAAACGGCGCTTGCTGGATTTATACTGGTCGGCAGCGGATGAGCTGTAAGCCCAGTAGCGCAGGTGAGTACCAAGCGAGACCATGCCTCTCAGGACGGTTGGGTCTGGGTCCAGACAGATGGCTCCAGCTGCGAAGAGATTGATACCAACGCCTTGCGGGGAGGCTTGTGCTTGTACCAAGCGGCGACGAGCTCGAGATGAGAAGCGGGAGTTTAACGTGCGTATTGGTTGCATGCTCGATCCCAAAGGATCCCATGCTTGCACCAAGCCATCATTGCCGCCATGTACAAGATACAGTGACGAAAGTCCAAGACAGGATATCTGAGGCGACTCCGTGTAAATGATGCGCACAGGGTCGATGGTATTGGTCGTTTCCCCTGATCTGGGAACAGGCGCACGGGCATTCCAGAGCAAAATGCTGCCGGTCTTGGTTCCGATCGCAAATAGACGAGCACGTTGTCCGGGGATGTCCCCGGAGTTTGCAGGCGGATCAGTGGGCGACATTGGCGTCAGCGATGGCGAAGATGTCGTTGATCTGCCGGAGAAACTGAGAAGTGTGTCTTCGGAGGTAGTCTGGATGGCGTATAGCGAGATATCAATGATAGATACCAGGATCTGTGTGTTCTTCAGGCCTCCGAACGCGAAGTTCGTAGTCCGCCATTCTTCCGTCATGGGCCGTGGAGTGATCGATCCGCCAAAGTCATCGTGCGAGAGAGAGTCTTCCAGACTGTCAAAAGAGAATGACGATGTTGGAGCAGTCGAAGGTGGCGGTGTGCCACCAAAGAGAGACGGAGATCCAGACGGCTGAGTGCTGCCCGTTGTCAAGGGTGGCGTTGGAGATGCATCTTGGCTGTGCCGCTCTTGGAATCGGCTGCGCGAGTATCGCTTTATCCCGGGCACATTTTCTTCTTCCAGTCCGCAATCGATCACAATGATGTTCTCGCCGGCGTTGTGCCCGTCGTCGCCTGCAAAGTCCACCTCCATTTTCCTGCGCATGTCCCATCCGAAACAGAGCTTCCGGAAGTCTCTGGGTCTGTATGCCAGGAAAGACTCGATCTCTCTCGTCTCCGCTCGGATCTGATCTTTGCTCAGGCACATGCCGTTCCAAGAAGAGCGTGGCGAGTAGCTACCGTCGACAGCAGACGAAGCGTAAGGATCCGGTTTCGCAGTGCGCCTACTCGGTTCAACGACGTTCCAATAAACGCTGCGTCCCGTTGTCCAAGCATTGGTCTCGATGGCTTCGCTGTCGAGGCGGGCGCCGCGTTCGACGTGAGGTCGCTTCGGAAACTTGGTGAGATAGAAGACCTCGCCCAGAGCATTCAGCACCACTGCCCAAATGCGATTTTGCGCGTAGCGCTGCATGTTGTATTCGTTGTCGATGGCAATGGCGATGAGGGGCACACCGGGGCTGAGCACCCATCGAGCAGTCATCTCACCTCGGCCAAATCGCTGGTCACGATGTGACCCTGCGCCCGCGCTGCCCAGACTGCACGCAGTCAAAACGCCAGCTGAAGATCCTGAAACGATGCCGACGAGGCCATCCGTCACAGCGGGAATGTTGGACGATTTTGCAATCCAGATGGCGGTCAAAGACTCGTTGATAGGGACAAGCTTAGGGATGCCGATCTCTGGAGCCGACATGGCCGATGAGAGCTGGTTGAAACGCCCAATCATCTCGTCTGTGGGGCGGTAATAGAGCATGCCATCTGGAACCCCTTCGCCGAGAACCATACCATACGGTTGACTCACATCCATCACGTTCGGCGCTCCAATGACTTCGCCGGGTCCAAGTCCGTACTGCGTGTCCCCGGGGTTGATGTCGGAGAATTGTGAGAATGTACGAGGGTCAGAAAGTCCCCAATGATCCACTTTGGCGGCGCTCGGATCGCTGCTAGTGGCAGTTCCCAGCTCGTCAGCGCCGTGGATGAAGCGAGGAGTTCGCTTGTTGATTCCATTGCCAAACGTTGCATGAAGATAGTTGACGGTCCCAAAAAGCTGCGAGTTGTAGGTGATGATGGGGACGGCCGTATGACCCTGACCAGCTCGCGCAGCACTGGGCGCGGCGATAGCCTGTACTGGCTTGCCACGAGTCAAAGAGCGGAGTAATCGCGTTCTCATGATGTATTCGCTTCTCCAGGACGCGAGCGCGGTGAGGCGCGTAAAAGCACGCCTCTCGGTCCTGACAATATCTTGCGTCGCGCTGCTGTCATCTTGGAAAAGCGCATCGATTGAGTCCGGACCAGGAAAGAAGTGGGCAAACGCACTCCTCCACGCATACGGGCCAGTAACCAGATCGTGGAATCGCTTCGAGACCAGTGCGACTGACGTCAAGTCGTTCGGCGCTAGGTGTGCAAGAGCATGTACCAGTACCTCTGCTCAAGGTCAGTTCATTCCTGCTGTGTATTCGACATCTAAACGACATACCATTTGGCATCTCTTGAATCGCCGACCTCTTATCCTCGGGATTCCGAGGCTTTTTGATGACCTCGAAACCAGGGGGTTCTCTTCTTTGAATAGGCGGTGTTGACGCTTCTTCATACTCTGCGATTCGATTTCGACTGGGCGGCGAAGGCTTGTTTTTGTCGCTCATTCGTCCGGTCTCGACGCGTCTTTCTGGACTGCTTCGGCGCTCTTCTTGCAGTGAGGCTGCGAACGCCGCGTCGGCAGCGAGCTGCTCGTCACGGGTGAGACCGGAGTGCGCATCTGTCGCTGCGACATCAGACTGATGCGGCGCATCGCCAGGTTGATCGCGTTCGTAAAGGCCATGTTGGGTGGTGGTGGGAGTCTCTTCTTGTTGGGTGTGTTCTTTAGATTTGGTGGGTGATTCCGTAGAAGGCTCTGGTTGCATAAAACGTTCGGGTGGGTGGATTGAAGGATGGTTTGACTGATCCAGAGTCTGCTGGTTCAGTCGTGGGGCGCTTAGGGAGCTTGCGAGTGGGTACGGGTGCGGTGTTGTGGTTGTCGACGTCGCGCAGGTCGGCTGTTCGTCGAAAGGAGCTGGCATCGTGTCTCAAAGGGATATCTCGGCAATCTCTCGGAGTTGCCCGACAAAGCAGGAGGATGAAAAATCACTGCTTCGAAGTGGCGTGGCAGCAGTCCGACCATGGCCAACAGTCTGTTGTGGTTTTCGTCGATCGGCATGTAGGTCGCCCCGTTCGATAACTCAACGGATGGCTCGTGATTTGTTCGATATGTCACCGCGTTGTGCTTGTCCTCGGGGCAATTGCTCCCAATCTATGTTCGCGACCTCTGCCATGGCCATCCTGAATATGATTCCACCGGAGCAAAGTGGAAAGCATCATAGTCTCGATCGCATACACCTTGTGGTCGACCCACTTATCAAGGTCGGTTAATGCTACTTTTGGAACAACTGCGGCTGATTGATAAAATTCCCCGAGACTCTCGTACTTCTCACTACCTTACAATGATGTATTGTACATACGAACAGGAAGGAATAAACCAACATCGACAGGTTTTTGGCATGAACTGTGCGATCAGTCATTCCAAAACGACAGTTTTCTCCAGGGAGCGACTCGCACTGTTGGCTGTGACAACCCGATTACGTTGGGATCTGCTGATCACATTATTGTCTCTGTCGACTACGATATCTGGTTTGACCAAAGATGGGGTATCGTGACAGCTCGTCTTCACAGCGGAGTGGGCCATGTGCCAAAAATGGGGACTTCGGGGGCTCGTGGAAGCAGCACAACAATTAGGAAAGAAAGCTTGCGACAAAAATCCAAGATATCGAAACAACGGTTTTTCCCCAAGCATGTTGCTTCTATTGGATCGTGAACAGCTGGTACTGACTGAATGTATTTCACGGATTGTTCGAGACAGCCCCAGGCCATCGATGGATAAAATCGCCTTGTGACGTAGCGAGCGACCCAATTGGGCAGGTGGCTGCTGTATCGCGTGGAAAGCGCGGCATCGCGTGTCAAGCTCCGAACCTCCCGTCGTTCTGCCTTCGTTCGCCTGTCCACGGTCAATTTCGACGACACGGCGGTCCATGTGAATGCGAGAGCCATGGCGAAGGCACCACTCCGTCATTAAACCTTCAGTCACGAGACACGCGCGAAAGGGGAAGAAACGACTTGCCCGGAACCCTCCAGGCACCTGACTGCCTGCTTTCACCACCCAACCGCATGTCTTGACACGAGCATCCGAAACAATGGAGCCTGCCGCCGCGACAAATTCCTCGATAGTGCCGTCTGCCATGGACCTCCTCCTCGTCGTTCCCCGCCTTGCACAACGAGCTGGGTCGCTCGCCCTTCACATGCCAGAAGCCATGGACAATATTGCGGGGAAGATCTTCAACGGAGGAAGCATGGTCGCAGATGCCACGGGACAGGAACTAGTCAACTCGACGACCACGAATACGAGCACTACGTTTGCGCAGAAGGCGGCCGCTACCGCAGCAGACGCAGCGATGAGAGAGGGCTGGAATGCAGCGGGGGACGAGGCATCTTCGTCGATGTTCGGGACGCTGTTGGCAGGAGTTGGCAAGATCAAGAATTTTGGGGGCATATTCTCATACCTGACATCTAGATGGGCGTTGGGGACTTTTGCGGCGGCCATCATCCTCAATCGCGTACAGTTCTACGCCTCGTCTCGCGAACACTTACGACTCAAGTGGCATGTTCGGCTCGCGCTCTACATCATCCCGATAATGGCCTTCCGCGTGCAACTGATGCACATGCTCCAAGCGCTCAAATGCCAGACCTCGCCGGATTTTGCGCAGATACGGTACGGCGACCCTCTACGGAATCTTTCCATCGACTTTGGAGGGGAAGGTGGGCTCCTCTACCAAATCAGCTCTGCGCTGCTCTTCTGGCAAGATGATGCCAGTTGTTGTGCCGCGAGAAATATGTCGCTCACCGCGCTGGACAACAAACGAAGTGAGCTTCGCGGCTCCTTGTCCCTGCTATTTTCGTTCTTCCTCACGCTATGCTCGAGTCAACTCATCGAGACTCTGGCTTGTGCCCTGCAAGGGAAGCCTATCATGGCCGAAACCGGCATGACCATTTTCGAACATTCGCTAGCTTTCGCAGAGTGCGAGGCCATGATCAGCAGTCTCCTGGGCTTTGGATACTTCGGCACTTCCAAACCAGAGGGCAGCGGCTCGGCAGATAGCAGTAGCGCGATCTTAATGTCCCGCTCAGAAGTGTTGCAACGGCTCAATGCACCGCCCGAGATTCTTTTCGTGTGTCTGATATCTTGCTTCAGCCATATGAGCAGCGCAACCTTGGCCGTCACCGGACTCAGGCACAAAGTCCGACTACTGAACACAGCTATCTGGGCTTTTTGTTACATGTCCGCATTTCTTTGGAGCCTCTGGAAGTTGCTGCCAGGCCCGACCAACGGGGCGTCGGATCTCGGAGTCATTCGCTTTCCCACCGTCTGTGTTATCGGCTTCATTCCGCATCTCCTGATCCTGGTCGGCATCATTGTCTGCGCCATCATCTATGTGATCGCTCTGGTGGTTACTGCAGCTTCGGTTCCCAATGAAGCCGCGAGAGACTTGTCCTTTCGACAGCGGATGTCGTGGGCCTATCACAACTTGCAGGCCAACGTTCAGTTCTCTTCTTCTTCGAACATCCGCATCAAAATGTCCGAGGATTTTTACACATGTCTGCTCAAGGTTGGATTCAGCGTAATGACCGCGGCAAGCGAGGCCGTATATCTCAACGAAGGAACCCGCATAACCATGCCTACGATGTCTTGGTTAGAGCACGATCGTATCACACAATTTGCGGAGGCAATGGAAACACATAAAAGACCTGCCATCCCCGCCGAGCTACTGGGGGAGGATATCGCGAAGGGCGTCGACTTCACGGATCACTTCAACGAGGCCATCTACCCTTCGCCGTATGCACGAGAGCGGCGCTCCAAGCCTGCACACGACGCCCCTGAGAAGACCGGCTCGAGCGAGCTCGACAGCGGGCTTGGCATCTCACAGAGACGAAACAGAATGCAGCTGACGCTTGACTTCGTCTCGGGCCTGTCGAGTCTTGTTGTAGGACTGCAGGCACAATTTTTACTCTCCATCTTACGCAAGGTCGGCATCGACCGCAGGCCAGCCTGGCTACTGAAGGCAGCTGGTGCGACTGAAAGGAAGAGCAGAGGACCTAACAAGCTGAGGCCAGGCAAAAACGAGACTGTGGACTTCTGGATGATGGGCCCCAACGGCAGTTTCAATCTCCCCAAGAACAGCAAGGTCGACGTAGAGGCCGAGACACGCCGTCGGCTGCAAGAAGCCGACAGCTACTACGGGGAAGAATACATTAGCAGGAATCTTTACGATTGGTGGCTCAGTGGTGGCTGGTTCGGCGACGTCGACGCCAGTGGCGAATATAAGAAGCCTCTCAAAGAGGACGATGACGACGACACAACAAGCATGCTGTCAATGTCCACGAACGACACCACGAATGACGCCTGGTCCGACGCGGGCTCCTCCGACGGCCGTCGCACGCCCACGCAACAAGACCCCTACAACGTCCATCCCGACCCAACCCACCCTCTCGGCCCCCAACAAACCAACCTCGACACCGCCCACCTCGCACGCCTTCTCAACCCACAAACCCCTCGCGACCGCGACGAAGCCCGTCTCCTCGCCCACACTCTCGAAGCCGACCGTCCTCTCACCCGCTCCCAATTCAAACGCGACACCGACCGCAAACGCAGCCAGATTCTCGCCGGCCTGCGCGGCATCGACCCATCCTCGGCCTCCTCCGCCTTCGCCCAGCAAGACGCCGACGCCGACCTCGAAGCCTTCATCCTCTCTCGCCGCTCCGGCACACGCGCGCGCGCTGCCGCCACACCGCAGCCGCAGGTCCCACCCGGCACTAGCTCATGGGAGACCGGCGCAGACGGCATGGGCGACGGCGGCCCGCAGTGCGTCGTGTGCCAATCTGCGCCGCGCACCGTGTTGGTGTGGCCGTGTGGGTGTCTCAGCATGTGTGACGACTGCCGTGTTGGGCTCGCGGCGAGGAACTACACAAAGTGTATCTGCTGTCGGACAGGTGTTGTGGCGTACTCGAAATTGTATGTGCCATAAAAGAATGGAGTGAAGCGTGCTTTTGGGGTTTGGCGTGGCGTAGAGATGGTGGCGTCTGGCTCATGGGGCTTGCTTGCATCGCTGGAGGCGTTTTACAATGGATGGAAACAATCCGTGCAGCTCGCGAGTGTGTTGTTATCGAGATTTTAGGCGCGGCTGATCTCGCTACTCTTTCTTCGCAGCTCCTTAATCCACCACAAAGTTCACAACTCACCACCGGCGTCCTTCCACGACAGACGTCTCCTTGCAAGGTAGGCCGCTTTGTTTCCTACGTTCACATCAAGCCACATTCTCCACTTCGCCCTCCTAAACACGTTCCATCCCACTTGTCCAGTCAAGCTTGATCATCACGCCCCCCTCGCATCCCCTTCTCTCAAGCTTTGAAAATATGCTTTCGTCTTTGCCGGTGGTCTTGCTTCATCGATGGCCTGGTCAAAGAGCCGGTGACATGTCTGCCATCGACAACATACAACGTCCATCGAATCCAGCGTGTTGAACCAAAGACCTCATCGCAATCTCCACTAACCTCCTCCCCTCAGCGTCGACCGTATCCGATCTGCCGAAGCTTCCCGATACAACCATACGATTCCACATCGGCTCCATGTGGAGTAGCGCATGGAGCGGCACAATCAGACTTTCGCCCACGCGTCGGTGACCCCAAAGTGATGGGCGTACCAGGCTTTGATGTCTTTCCAGCGCAGCGAAGAGGGGAGGAGTAGGCCTTGAGATAATTGGCGGCGGTGGGTATGCCGGGCCATGGTTCGCGGGATTTGAGGGGACGAGGGATCTGGTGGCATGCGGCAATTAGAGAAGAGAGGTGATATTGTGGCTTGTTGGTGGGGTTCGGGCCGTGATGTTGGTGAGGAGTTGGGTTGAGTATGTCGAAGATGGTTGAAGTCGGAAAGGCTGGTTGGAATGTGGTGCATTTCTGCTGTAGAATATGTGATGATGGCTCGCATGACATCACACGCGTGTATATAGAGGCCTGCGACAAAGGTGCTCTCCGCCACTTCGTCAGGTATTCTAACGTGACCAGTATAATGAAGCTCTTGGCACTCCGGACTAGGAGTCGGACTTCAACGCTCGAAGCTTTCCATGCCTTGAACCCATGCAAACCTCTGCAGCCAATCTGCATGCACATCTCTTAATCTACCAATGCCATCAATATGCCGTCCCACCAACCTGTACCTAGCATGTGGTACAGCATGCATGCGGGCGCGATGGTACGACCGCCCCGCAGCTGGGATCGCGGTTCGGGTGGCCACGTCAAGCGAGACCTGGTTCGTAGCGAGGGAGTAAGGTATTATCTACCCTGCACCCGACTTCAATGAGCTTCGGGATGTTTAGCAGGATAGTTTCCATGGGTCGGCGTGATTCCTGAAAGATCTTGCCGAAAGCCAGGATGGCGATGCTGGAGAGGATTGAAGCCTTCCAAAGAGCACTACAACATGAGAACATCAACTAGATACGCGAAATTGGGACACACGAACACCACGCAACTACTGCCGTGAAACCATCGCAAAGTCGGCGAAATCAAAGCCCGACTTCAACCTGCCGGTCAAGAATAATGACATGTTCAAGATCCACCCGTCCGCTACGTTCCCGCCAGCCCAGTTATGACAGCTTCGGCTCCCCAACTTGCTTCTCCGAAACCATGCCAACGCGAACCACGATTGGTAAATCTGCAATCCAGTGCGGGGATCGTTGAACACCGGTTCTAAGTAACCCGCACTACTTGCTCCCGTGTCACGTTGAGTTGCTCCAGCACCATTGCGTGTACCACGCTTCCTCTTGACCTGTGCTACCTTCTCACTTTACCAAGAGTCTTGGGAGTTTCTTGTTTCCTTTGTTCCTCTCCTGCATGATTGATACTTGCAGAAATCAGCTTGTCACTGTCGCGGAGCTCGTTGTGTTTGCTTCGGCTATCTCCCACTCTATTTTCTTCTCTCCTCGTGGCGCGAGTTTTGAGAACTGCTACTAGCGGAGCATTATGTCGTCTGATGGCGGTGGCCCTCCGGTAAGTGTATGGAGTCAAACGATTCGACAGATGCTGACATGTATCGCCATCGCAGCCACAATCGGAGCAGGACCCTCCATATGCCCCTTCGACACAGGCACTGGGCGAGACGCCCTCCGTCATACCAGATGTTCCCATCAACGCCGTTTTCCTCATTCTCTTCATCCTTGCCGCCGCTGGACACATGACTCTCTTCCGCATAAACCTGACGAGAGGGCGGAAGTTCCTCATTAGCGGCATGATATTTGGTGAGCTCGCCTTCAAGTATTCTCCACCGAACGGGCGACTAACAAATCACCGACCAGGCTTCTGCATCACCCGGATAGCAGCCACGTCGCTTCGTATCGCCTGGGCTGTTCATCCCCGCAACATCCCCCTCGGCATGGCAGCCACCATATTCGTCTACGTCGGCATCATTCTCCCCTTCATCGCCACCCTCTTCTTCACCCAACGTCTGATCCGCGCCCAACATCCCCACATCGCTTGGTCAACCCCCGCCACCATCGTCCTCCCCGTCCTCATGGCCATCATGATCGCCACAGTGCTCTGCCTGATCGCGGCCGTGATAACCCAGTTCTACACACCCGCCGCCTCCCATCTCCCGCAACACGCCACGCGCACGATCCAAAAACTCGGCATCACCGAGTTCGCCATCATCGCCTTTCTGCCCCTCCTGCTTGTCTCCCTCTCCACCCTCGCTCGCCTCCTTCCCGCAATCCGCATGCGCAACACCGTCGACAAATTCGGCTCCGGCTCCCTGCGCTCCAAAATTACCATCACCATCGCCTCTTCCGCCGCCCTCGCCCTCGGCGCCGCTTACCGCGCTGGCACTACCCTCTTACCACCCACCGCCATCTCCGACCCGAAACCCTGGTACTTCTCCAAAGCCAGTTTCTATGGCTTCAACTTCGCCATCGAGTGGCTCGTCGTCACCGCCTGGCTCATCTTCCGCATCGACCAGCGCTTCATCGTGCCCGACGGCGCAAAGGGTCCTGGCAGCTACGCTGGCGGATTCGTCTTCGCGGGCGAGGCTGGGAATGAGAAGCCGGCGCTTAATGGGGTTGGGGCGGGCGGAAGGGACTCCGGGAGGCATCCGTTTGCGAGAGGGAGCGTAGGCAGTTTCTCGAGTTCGAGAGCGAGCACACGCGCGAGCAGGGTTTCTTGGGGCGGGATTTCGAGGGAGGATGTTACGGACGGGGTCGGGGAGGACGGGATCGAGGTGCTGCCGTATCCGTATCTGGCGGGCGTAGATGGGGATGGGCGGCATAGGGATCCTGGTGTGGCGGAGGAGGGATTGGAACTGGAGTCGCGGGTTGGGCGACGGAGGAGCGAAGGTGAAGCTGGAAGTGGCGAGGAAACTAGAAGCGGGAGTGGGAGTGCTCGCGCGAGTGTGAGGAAGGGTGACGAAGACCTTGGGCTGCACGGGATGAGCGACTGGGGCGTGGCGGGCGTCGAGCAGGAGATGGGGTATGATACGAAGAGCGGGAAGTGGGCGCTGCGGCCTGTGAGCGGCGCGAGTGCGTTTTCGGCAAGCGCGAAGAGGCCGGGGTCGTACGTTTGAATGTGCATGCCTGGAGGATGAGAAGGGAGACGAATTCATTAGAAGGCTGCCGGCCTTTGGATCCTTGATTCCCGTCAAAAGCTGAGGGCGCAATGCCACCGTTTGCACGCGCAGACGGGGACTGAAGACGTTATGACATCTAAATTGTGATCTTACTATGTGCAGGTGTACCTTTATCAACAATTCTTGTCGTCTTCATTCCCATTGTCTTACCATGGGTTGTTGAAAAAGCGCTCCGTCAATCCATTGGGGTATACACGACAAGACGACACCAACCACAACATTTCCCCTTTCTCCTTTCTCCGTTGCCTCACAAAACCGACTTAGCTTCGAACCCCTTCCGCCTCCTAACCCCCGCCTTCCTTCCCTCCCCACCCGGCCCACCCGCCCCATCACCCCCACCAGCCACCCCCTCAACTCCCCAAATACCCTCCCTCACCCGCCCAACCAAAGCCCAAACCTCCTCCATCCCCGCCCCCTCCCCTCCCATCCCATCCGGCAAATCCACCCGCGCAGCCCCAACCCGCCGCAAAAACCCCGCCAGTTTTCCTTCCCCCTCCGCCGCGTTCTCAACAGGCACCCACTCCGGCTCAAGCCGCACGGGTTTCTCCTTCTTCCCGCCGGCCGTCTCCGCGGTAAGCACGGCCAGGATCCCGGCCTCCTCGCTGCGCGCAAAGGCGTTGCCGAGCGCTTCTTTGTTGACGCTCTCGAAGTGGCTGAGCAGGCCTTGGTGGTAGAGCGTTTTGCCCAGCAGTTGCGCGGAGGACAGGAGCTTGGGCATCGAGACGCTGCTGCCTGGTGCGGCGTCGGGGGGCGGGACGAGGAGATAGAGTGCTACGGCGCCGAGCCAGGCGGCTTCGATGAAGGGGGCTAGGAGCGCGGTGTAGAAGGTGGAGGTTGGGCGGGCGGTGGCGAGTTCATGAGGGTGGAGGGTTAAGGAGTCGATTGCGGGGGCGGTGGTTGTGTTGGGGTTGTTTTCGGTGGTTGTGTGCGTGGTGGTGAGGACGTGCTCGCGCTCGAGCGTGGCGATGGTAGTGCGGAGGTTCTGATCGAGAGGGGTTGTGGGGAAGATGAACTCGGTGCGGAAGAGACGCGAGAGGAACTCAACGGTGGCATAGAGGTCCGAGTATGGCACGGCGGGGGTGCCGGCCAGGCTGCCGCTCGTGGTGACCGCTTTGCTGGTGTTGGGCTCCGCTCGCAAGCGTGCCAGGTGACTGCTGAGTGCAGCACAGACGAGCGCGGGTGAGACAAACAGGTGGATGGTCATGTTTCTGTAGAATGAGAGCTGGAAGCGCTCATTGGCGATGAACGTCTCCTCTGCGAGTCCGTCGACGCGCGCCACGAGCTGCGGGCCAAGGACGTCGAGCGCGCGCTCGACAACGGTGGAGGTAGAGGAGCCCGCAAAGTGCGCGACACGACCGCCTGCAGCACGCACGCGATCGCAAAGCCAATCGACGCGGCGCACGAGCTCGGACTTACCAACGCCACGAGAGCCGCGAAGGGTGAGAAGAACAGTGCCAACGAGCGCTGTCGGCATCACCACGGAGACCTTGTTGATGTCCTCCAGCACGCGATAGCCCAGGATCTGCAACAAACGGCGGCGTAGCCCTTCTTCACCGCCCAAGTCCACGCCACGCGCGACGAGCTGCCCGCGCTCCGCCTGTACGAACTCGCGCAGACTCCAGGGCTCCTGGAAGCGGACGTCGACGCGACCGAGGCGAAGGCTGAGCACATCAGCCGCACCCAAGAATCCCCAGAGCCCCTCTTTCGCCTTAGGCTGGCCGAGCAGCTCGCTCACGTACGAGTCGACTTCGATGACCTTGTCGTACTGCGTACTGACGGGGCACACCAGGGCGTCGTCGACGCGCCCACTGAGGACGCCCTCCAGCAAGAAGCGCAAGATCCCGAACTTGGGCTGCAAGAGCTTTCCCGTACGCGAGCGGCCGCCCTCGACAAAGCACTCGAAATTGTGCCCGCGCTGCAGCAGCGTGTCCATATAAGCCTGCACGAGAGCGGTGTAAAGCACGTCGTCACCGAAAGACCTTCTTATCCACATCGCACCGGCGTGCTGCAGGAAGGGCCCGATCAGGGGGAAATTGAGATTATCCCCCGCCACGACTGTCGGCAGCGCCAGGCCCAACCGATAGCAAATGAGCTGTAAGCTCACATAATCGACATGCGAGCGATGGCACGGCAAGAAAATAATCGATTGATTCTTGCGCCCGGCCTCCTCCGCCACGCGTCGCAGCCGCAACACCTCGTCAGCGTTAACGTGGATGCCCTGATGATAGGCGCGCGTCAGCAGCTGCGTGCACAGGTAGTAGGCCGAGCGGATGAAGTAGCGTGACTCCATCTTGCAAATCATGCCGTCGGTCCACTCTGTCGCTACATCCAGCAACATCTGCGCAATCTCATCTTTGCGCGTATCCTGCCCGTGCTTCGCAATGAGCTCTTCGTCCACTTCTACGCGTACACGTTCGCTTGCCAGGCGCGAGATGGTGTCTCGCAGATTTTGTTGTTTCAGGACGTCGGACTTCATACGCTCGCTGAAGCCTGGGTAGAAGATCTCTTGCCCAACAATCTGATCGTAGCTGCGCCATCCTTCACCTAAGAAGTGTAGTCCGAGTTCTTGGAGGGCGGCGAGAGGCGCGGTGCGGAAGCGAGCGTAGGGTTCGAGGAGGGATTGCTCGGCCGAAGCATCGTTTGCAATGAGCGCAGAGCTTTCGGAAGTCGAGTGTGGAATGGATTGAGGTTGCAAGTCCGGGTCGAAGGCGTTGATTGAGAGATCGGTCGATTCGCGAGGCATGTTTGCGATGGTGAAGTTGGTGGAGGAGGTAGTGGTCGTGTAGGCGGAGTGAGGAGTGCGGTCAAGGCTCTATGCAAAGGCAACGGCAATCATAGCAAATCCCGATCTGTCCAGTGTATATTGTCGTTTGGGCAGCATCCTCAATACCCTGAGCAGAATAGCCGCGCAGAGCGAACGTAAATATTCCGGGAGAGGAGGTCGAGTTTGGCAGCAGTAGGCCCGTTAAGCCGAGGTCGTTCTGTGGGGAAGGGACCGCCGATCAACTCGTTGCCTTCTTCTTGGCGTGTTGCCTAATGTCTTGTCGATTCAATGCCGGAGCGAAGAACAGAAATTAGGTAGCAACAATAAACACCTCCGCTTGAATGGAGTAAAATGCTCAGACCGTCATGATGAGCAACAGCATAATCAGCTCTCATCTCATCCCAGCAATCTCGCAGCCTCCTCCTCCAACTCTCCCAGCGTCCCAATCTCCCTATCCCCATCCCCTCCAAGATCCTTTCTCTTCCCCTTCTCTTCAAACCATTTCTTCTGTCGTTTGCCCCTCGGCTCCTCGTTCTCCTCTTCATCACTCTCTCCACTACTGGACCGCGCATTTGCATCCGCCACAAACGCCTCCCACGCATCACCCGCCCCACCCTTCAGCTCCACCCCTTCATCCCCACTCTCCCCCGCGCTCCCCTCTGTCTCCGCCCTCTCCTTCTCCTTCCGCTTCGCTATCTTCTCTCTCCGCTTCTCCCTCGCCAGTGCCTTATCATCCCGATCCTGCACCTCAACTCTCTTCTTCTCCGCCTCCACAAACTCGCGGCGCTGCTCCTCCGCGGCCCCGCGCGCGCGAAATTCGGCTTCGTTCTCCAGCTCGTAGATGGGATGGCTGGCGCCCTCGTCGTCGAAGACAAGCTTGTGGCCTTTTTCTTTGAGCTTGGTGAGTGCTTTCTTGGAGTGTAGGAGGCGCTCGCGGCGCTTGGAGTCGAGGACAAGGGCCGCGGGTGCGCCGGGAAGAGTGACAGATTTTGCGGTGGATAGGCCTTCGTTAGGATCATTGTCTTCGTCAGCGGAAGAGTCGGCATCGAGAGCTTCGTCAGCGGGGATGCGACGCTTGACGGCGAAAAGATCGTCGTCGGCGTTGTCATCTTGCTCGCCGTCGAGACGCGAGGTGTCGGGTTTGCCCGTTTTCGGGTCGGAGTCGGCGTGGATGCGTTTGGCGTAGTGGTCGGCGAGCACGTCTTGGTTTTGGCGCTCGAACATGCGGTCGTACTTCGTGCGAACGCCGTTGGTTTTGGTTTTGGTCCCTTCACCCTCGCTGCCTTCGCCTTCTGAGCCGGAAATGGCCATTTCGGCACGCGGAGCATTTTTGCGCTTCTTCACTTCCTCGGCGTCCGCTTTCAGGAACTTGATTCTCGGTGCACCGGGAAGGCCTAGACTCGCGGCGTATTCTTCCAGAGGGTATTTGTCTAGGTGGAAGACCTCCTTGTCTTTTTGCACGTGCAGACTTCGCACGTAGGATGTAAAAGCCGTCTGTCCCAGGTATTTGAGCGAGGGATCCTGGAAGCACATGTTCTGGAGCTGGCTGCGGATGGATTGCTGCTTCTTCGAGCGAATGTTGATACGCTCGATCGGCACTCGCTTCTGCTCGAGGCGCGACAGCATGCCTTCCTCTTCGCTGGGATCGAGGAAAAGCACGGCACGACCGCTCTTCTCGTAGCGAGCTGTCCGTCCAACGCGGTGAATGTAAGTGTCGGCGTCTTCGGGACAGTCGACCTGAATAACCCAGTCCACTGCGGGAAAGTCGAGCCCTCGCGCTGCAACATCGGTCGCGAAGAGGCAGCTGTGTTGGGCGCGCGAGAATTTCTCAGTAATCTCAAGCCGGGTGGTCTGCTTTTGGCGGCCGTGTAAATGCAGCAACGGGATACCTGGCTGCATGTGCCGAAACGCCTCGAATACGAAGCGAACCTGCTTCCCGGAGGAAAGAAAGACGACGATCTTCGACTTCTTACTCGACTGCAAGAACGACCATAGGGTATCCAGCTTTTCTGGCAATGGCGTCACAACGTAATTTTGCTGCAGCGTTTGGGGCGTGGCGGAGGAGGCGGCCTCGTGCACAGAGATGTATTCAGGCTCTTTCAATGCCAGGCGCGACAAGTCCGACACGCGTTTCGTTTGTGTTGCGCTGAACAACATCGTCTGACGGTCCGGCGGCAGATATTCCACAATCGCATCCAGATCCTTCCTGAAACCCATGTCCATGATCCTGTCCGCCTCGTCCAGCACCAGCATTCGCAAGTTGTCCACGCTGAAGCTCGCCGTCTGGCCTAGATGCTGCAGGATCCTACCCGGAGTACATACCACAATGTTCATCCTCGCGAGCGCATCCTTCTCCTCCTTCAATCCTTTCCCGCCAATGATCAACCCCGCCGCGAACAAATGCCCTTTCCCGCCAACCTTCCGCAGCACCTCGAAAATCTGAATCGCCAGCTCTCGTGTCGGCGATACGATCATGGCACTCAAGCCCGCATCCGCGCCCACACACTGCGACCGGTGCAGATTCTCCAACACTGGAATCAAAAACGCTAGCGTCTTCCCACTTCCCGTCTTTGCCGCCCCCAGAATGTCGGCGCCCTTCAGTGCGCGCGGGATCACTTTCGCTTGAATGTCCGTCAGCGTCGAAAAGTGACTGGCCTTAAGCCCTGCGGTCGTGGGACCCGACAGCGGCAGGTCGGAGAAAGAGGTGTAAGCGGCTTTGGGGTCGAGGTCGGCAACGGCGGCCTCGAGGGCTTCGACGTCGACATCGTCGCGTTTGCGTTTCTGCGTGCGCTGCTGCTTCCTCGGCTTCGTGGGACGCGTACGACCGGTTTTCTCGGACGCCATGGCGAGGTGATTGGCAGAAGTCGGTCGTCTTGAAGTTGGAAGCCTCGAAGCTCAAAAAATCCCGACAGCCCCGATCTTCACATGCACGCGGGGAAGAAATCTTGGCATTCCCGAGGACGCCGCAGTTTTGACACATTTGAAGAAAGGGTTATCCGCGCCTCCACTGAGAGCGACCTCACCTCACTTCCGACCCCACATTCACTTATCACTTCCACAACTTCCTTTCTCGGCCGCGGCCTTGGTCCCGTCTGGAGTATAATTCTAATATGGAGTCGACTTCGCGCATCTCAGCGCTGCTGGAAACAGGTACATATTTCTACACACACTGCTTTACTCTGGTCCTATTAACAACCCCTCCAGCCCGCGACCTCACCCTCGAAGCCGCCCGCGATGCTGGCCCCCGCCGTCCAACTCGACCTCTTTCCCCGCAACAGATCAAAAAGCTCCTCGACTCTCGAGTCGAGCGGGATGTCCTTGACGGTCTGCGTCGGGTGATTGCACTTCAATATGCACAACCGCCGCAACCTACCCTGACGTACTTCCCCGCCGTTCTCAAAACACTCTCGAATCCCTACCCCTCGACCCGGCCACTCGTGTACAACTACCTCCTCCACCATGCCGAAGATGACCCCGACACGGCGCTCCTCGCCATCAACACGATTCAAAAAGCGCTCTCGGACAGCAACGCGCGCGTACGCGCCATGGCGCTCAAAACCATGGCCGGCATCCGCGTCCCGGTGATCTCGCAGATTGTCAGCCTGGCGATCAAGAAGGGCGTCAGCGACCTGTCGCCTCTCGTGCGCAAAGTCGCCGCACTGGCTTGCGTAAAGTGTGTGCGCCTGGACCGCAGCACGCAACCCCAGGTCGAAGAGTACATCACCGCGCTGCTGGCGGACAAGCAGTATTATGTCGCCGGCGCGGCGGTGCAGGCATTTGTCGAACTGTGTCCAGAGCGGATCGAATTGATCCATCCGGTATACCGACGATTGTGCAAGATGGTAGTTGATATGGACGAATGGGGGCAATTGGCGGTGCTGCAGTTGATGACGGACTACGCACGCAAGTGCTTCCCCCAGCGGACGAAGCGGGTGAAGCGCACGTCAGCCACCCAGGAGCAAAAGGCGCAAGATTTCTACGAGGATTTGGAGCCACCGGAAGAAGACGAAGATATCTACGACGAAGTCGACGACCCAAACCCCGACCTCTTACTCCTTTTGAACTCGGTCCAACCCCTCCTCCGCTCCCGCAACTCCGCCGTCATCACCGCAGTTGCGCGCACTTACCTCTACCTCGCGCCATCCACCCACCTTCCTCTCGCCATGGACCCTCTAGTCGCCCTGCTCCGCTCCCCCTCAGACATTCGCCACATCGCCCTCCACAATCTTGTCCACATCTGCCACCACCACCCATCCTTCTTCGTCCCCCATCACCGCCACTTCCTCCTCTCGGCCCTCGACCCTCCGCAAACCACAGCGCTCAAACTCGAGCTCCTCACCCTGACCTTCCCCCACCACCCCAACCCAACCCAAAACCTCATCCTCACCGACCTCGCGCATCTCTCCCGCACCTCCTCGCACGCCCAGACCACCCGCCTCGCCGTTCGCGCCCTAGGCCGCTGCGCCGCCGCCTCATTGCCCGCAACATCCGCCTGCTGCCTCACCCTTCTCCTCTCGCAGCTCCACTCTCCCGATCCCTCGCTCGTCTCGGAAGCAACAACCGTAATCCGCCACCTCATCCAGCGCGACCCGCTCGCGCACCGCCGCACAGTCGTCCGGCTGGCGAAACACCTCGACGCGCTCGCGTCCGCCCCGGCGCGCGCGAGTGTCGTCTGGCTTGTGGGGGAGTATGAGAGCGAAGGCGCGGATGCGATCGGGCCGGATGTGTTGCGGATTCTGCTGCGCGGGTACGCAGACGAGGCCGAGGAGGTGAAGGCGCAGGTCGTGCTGCTGGCCGCAAAAGTGTACCTACATTATTTGAACGCGCAGAACGCTAAGCGGAAGGCTGTCGATGCGCTGAACGGGTCGACAACCGAGGACGCGACGTCGCGCCCGCCGACACCTTCGAGCGACAACGCCCACCGCACGAACCCGGACCATGACGACGACAGCAATGAGCATGATCCGATTCCCGCCCTCTACACCCACGCGCAAAATCTCGCGCGCTACACACCATCCTATACGCTGCGCGACCGCGCGCGTTTGTACCGCTCCTTGCTGGCCTCGCCCGCCTCAACCGAGCTCGCCTCGCTGCTTCTCCTCGCGCCTAAACCCGTGCCGCTGGCATCTAGCCCGAGTGAGAATTCGCGGGGTCTGGCGCTGGGGAGTGCTAGCTTGGTCGTAGGGGAGGCTGTAGGCGGGTATACGGGTGTAGCGGAGTGGGTCGCCGAGGGGAGGGAGCCAGATGCGAGGTTGAGGGATGACGGACTGGGGGCGGAGGGTGGAGTCACGAGGGCCGTAGGAGGCGGGGCCGGGGCATCGGCGGGGCAGCGGTTGGACGAGGCGTTGGGGGCGGAGGAGATGGGAGGGCGGGGAGGGAAATCGGGTGCGGCGGCTGGTGGGACGAAGGGCAAGAGTTTGGATGATTGGTTGGACGAGGCTAGCGAGAGTGAGGCTGAGAGTGAGAGTGAGAGTGAGGAAGACGAGGAGAGTGAGGGCGAAAGTGAAGAGGAATCGGAGTACGAGACGGATAGCGAGAGTGAGGGGGACGAGCGGACGGGACTCGTGAAATGACGATAGAGATAGATCTGAGCGAACAGAGGCTGAAGCAACGCGCGTGCAACGAATGCTGAGGTGTGTGGATGCCTCGAAACGATGATGACGTTCTGTGACAGCAGCTTGAACGAAAGATGATATGACGACGTCACCACGTGCAATGAAAGGAAGAGCCACAAGTTAAAGAATTCTCGATAGGTATCAAAACAAGGGTGTGAAAGGAGAAAGAGTAAACGGCCCATGGCGGGGCCGGCGCGTGCAGAGCGCGCACTCAACAAGAAAAGGTGATGAGGAAACTGCTAGGTAGGGAAATGCAAACGCAGGAGTCGCATCTCGGTCGAAGCCAAGATTCTGGCGGAGTCTGCGGCCGTGAGCGAAATGGTCGCTGTCGGCTGCACCGACTCCATCCAAAGTGAGTCCGTCGCGGGCGGAAACCGCTGCCTTCCGAGCCTTGGAAGCGCGAGCGAACAGCGCCAACTTTGCAGACTGGCGGGTGGAGGTTGCTGAGGACGGCCTGTCGCTGTCGTTTTGTGCAGATGTAGGGAAGCGGGTTGGAAGCGCGGGCAGCTTTTGGTGACATAGGCTCGACTAAGGTCAGAGAGACTGGCAGTCGCGTTGACTGTGATCAGGTGCTGGAGTGATATTGGAGCGTTTCTGAGGACGGCCTGGCACCTTCGACTTGGCTGGCTGCCTTTCCGTGCGAGATACTTGGGGATTTCTTGGTGATATAGGCTCGATCGAGACCAGAAAGACTGCATTGGCAACCGCGTTGACGACGAATGAAAGCTTGAGGGCAGGTTGCTGAGGACGGGCCGGCACTTCGAAGTGGCTGGCTGCCTTCCTAGCCACGAACACGTCCAGGTTCTCCGTTGCTCTAGGCTCGATTGGGATCAGAAAGACTGCACTGGCAACAGCAATCACCAGTCGTAACTGAAAATCATGTCAGCATATGCTTTTCACTTACACATTGGAGTGAACATACCCGTTCGAATCCTCAATCTTCGGCTGCTTGCGCCGCTGTTTCGGCGTCTCGCCGTCATCCAGCTGCATCGCCCTATCCATCGCCGCGCCATCCGACTCGTCGAAGCGGCGTTTCCGACCGTCGTCACGGTAGCGCTGAGGCTTTGGCGTAGCCTCGTCGTCTTCGAAGGGGTGAAAGTCGGACCCGGCGGCTGTGTACTGGCTGTTGCTTGAACCGGGACGTGAGGGCTGGAAGCCATTGGAATAGGGGAGCCCGTGGCTCTGGAAGGATTGAGAGCGGTACTGCGGCGGGGGGCCCGGAGGTGGTGGCGGCGGCCACTGGCGCAAAGAGCCTGAGAAAGCCCCTGGTCCGGCGCTCCGCGAGTTCTCACGCGTCGAGCGAGCGGTACTACCTTCGCGGGACGGCGGCAAGGGGCGCGAATGACCAGAGTCAGCCCCTGGACCCGTGCTCAAGGAGTTTTCACGCGTCGAGCGTGCCGTGCTACCTTCGCGGGACGGGGGCGCGCCTAGCGCGGGACCAGGAGTCTGATAGACCATCCTTGGAGATCCTGTGACGCCCAAAGCGGCCAGCATGCTCTCCTGCGCGGTGTCGCGGACAGGGTGTATGGGCTTGTGGTTCGATGGCCTGGCTGAAGCTGTAGACGCTACCGAGCTTGCACGCGAGTGTCGATCAGCTGCACTTGCCCGGCGGTGTTGCGGTATGGTCTGCTCATCGCTATGCTGAAGAGCTCGCTCTAGTCTACCTAACACATCGCCTTCTTCGCCTGCGTCCTCCGCCTCGACGTTGCCCTCAGAGTAGTGGTTCCTGGGGCCAGCATGGCTTCCATCTGCTACGTCGGAAACGCGCTCATCGTCGTCGTACTCTTCTGGCTCCGGAGTAACAGACGGCGCTGAGAGTGCCGACCATGAAGGGTCAGGGCGGTCTTTGTACGCATCTAACAATTCCGAGAGCGTTAGGGTGTCCGGGGAAAACACTCTGAACTCTTTGAATATTGGATCATCCTTGATTTCGTGCCAGCCGTCGGTCTGACGAACGCTCAAAAAGGCCTCTTCCTTTTTAGGTCCGATAAAGTAGTCCGAGACGATCCCTCCGTCGTCGAATTTGAATGTCCGCGGCGCCAGAGCGTCTAGTTCAGCTTCCGCAAATGTCGACGGCAGGGCTCGCCGAGTCGGAAGCGCGGGCTTCCAAAGAATGTCGCCGAGACTCAACTGCTCATCAATGTCGTCAGGATGTCTGAGGTAGTAACACTCACGCGTGTACTCGCTTTCGTGTTCCTCGAAGCCGCCGTCGCCTTGAGCCGAGAGGGTCTCGCCGTTTCCGTCGACCAGCGTGTTGGAACGCGACCTTCCAGCAGAGAATGCGGCGGAGTTGCTTCGCTTTCCGCTGTGTGGGCCAGCAGGCTGACAAGTGGTGCTTAAATGGGTCCAGAAAGGCTCCTGAGCCAGGACACTGTGTGGGGTCGACACTGTGGATGACGTTTGCCAGTTGGGTGCCGGTTGTTGCGTTGTAGGCAGGTGGCCGTATTGCGATTGCTGCTGGTGGAACTGCTGTGCCTGTATCGGCAAAGGTGCGTGTTGTTGCTGGGGCGGATATTGTTGATGCGGCGGGTGTTGCTGATACGGCAGCTGCTCCTGCTTGGTGAATGGCTGCAGCGGATACTGCTGTTGACCATACGGCGTTTGAGGGTAGCTCGACCACTGTGAAGCAGCATGGAGCTGCTTTTCGCCGTATGCGAACGACTGCTGGGGAGGTTGAGCGGCTTGACCGTAGCCCTGAGGCTGCGGCGGATGAGGCCAGGAAGGCCGATGAACGTGAGCGGCATTAGGGGGCTGGGGTTGAGGCTGAGCTGGTCCCTTGTAGCCAGGTGGTGGTGCGTAGCGGGTGATGATCGGGTTTCCCTTCGGCTTCTTTGCTGGGGGAGGACTGGGGGGTCAATGTCAGAAAAGGTGAAGCAGCGAGCCGTATACCTAACGAAGCCAAAATTCCAAGACCGCGCCCTTCTAGTGTTTTTATGTTGTCACGCTGCGACTCTGCTGGTGCGACGCTAAGGAAATTGAAGATAAGAGATACTCACCCGCTTCGATGCTGTCCCTGAGGGAACCCCTGATGCTGCGGCGGCGGCGGCGGCGGATGAAAGCCACCTTGTCCCCCAAACATGTCGTCGTCAAGTCGTCAGATGTGACCGTATCAGAAGGGAGAAAGAAAGGCAGAGCGAGAAGGCGACAGAGCTAAGGACACGTAAAAGTGCCGAGAGAAGGAGGGGGAGGTCGGATAGAAGGACGACAAGTGAAATCTTTTTGCGCGTTCTTTGGTGAAGGGCAAGGAGATAGTTGACTGCGGCCGTCCTTTTCTTGAGTTTTGGGTTTGTTACTCGGGCCCTTCCGGTGAAGGATAGAAAGCGCCTCTCAGCTCCCGGGCAGGGAAGGGAGAAAGGGATGAGCGTTGGCGGACGGGCTTCACATCAGCGTCTTTCATCAGAATCCCGCGTCGCCCGCATACGTCTTTTGCAAGACCGTGTGCGACCAGTGAGTGAGTCTCAGCCCGGATGAGACTCCGAAGAAAAACGCGGATACCAAACAGAGGAGAGAAAGTGAAGTGTTGCAAGTTGGAGGTCGGGCTTCCGGTCGTCAGGCCGCGAGAGGTGACAACGCTCAAGCCACAGGATGCACGGACGGAACATGTCTTGGCGCTCGGCCTGAGGCGCAACGTTCATGCACGCGACTCTCGACGTGCACTCTTCACCCCCGACGCCGCCGCCGCCGCCGCCTCGATCCCCCCTCATCCCCCCATGGCCCGCCCCCAAGCCCTCCTCCGCTGAGGCCCTCCCCCTCCACCCAACGATGGTGACAGCCATCACTCACGCTCCTTTTACGCCACGCCGGGCTCTTCCTTCGCGCACCCCCTGAGACACCGTGTCCGTCGCGGCCGCATCCCCTTTGAGTAATTGTAACCTACTCAGCAAGACATGCCTGGCCTCCCTGGTAAGCGGGCAGCGAGCAGCAAGACGCGCGACAGAGGGAAAACGGGCGCTGACAGGTGACCGACCGGCAGCCAGTGTCGACCTCGACGAATGCATCGAACGCCTATACCGCAAAGAGCTCCTGGCCGACTCGGTCATCGAGGCGATATGCGCCAAGACGAAGGAGCTGCTGATGAAGGAGAGCAATGTCGTGCATATCCAGGCGCCCGTCACGGTCGTCGGCGATATCCACGGCCAGTTCTTTGACATGATCGAGATCTTCAAGATTGGGGGATACTGCCCGGACACCAACTACTTGTTCCTAGGTAGGTCCCACGAGCACACAAGATCCAGTCAACAATATTAACACCCCTGCTCCCCAGGCGACTACGTCGACCGTGGTCTTTTCAGCATCGAAACCATCTCCCTCCTCGTCTGCCTCAAACTCCGCTACCCCGAGCGCGTGCACCTGATCCGCGGCAACCACGAGTCCCGCGGCGTCACGCAATCCTACGGTTTCTACACAGAATGCAGCCGCAAATACGGCAACGCAGCGGTCTGGCACCACTTCACTGACATGTTCGACTACCTCTCGCTCTCATGTGTGATCGACGACAAAATCTTCTGCGTACACGGCGGGCTCTCCCCCTCCATCCACAGCATCGACCAGATCAAAATCATCGACCGCTTCCGCGAGATCCCGCACGAAGGCCCCATGGCGGACCTCGTCTGGAGCGACCCGGACGGCGAACGGGACGAGTTCTCTCTCAGCCCGCGCGGCGCTGGGTACACGTTTGGCGCGCAGGTGGTCAAGAAGTTTCTCGAGGTCAACAGCATGAACCACATTCTGCGCGCGCACCAGCTGTGCAATGAAGGTTACATGGTCATGTTCGACGACCGGCTGTCGACGGTGTGGAGCGCGCCGAATTACTGCTACCGCTGCGGGAATCTGGCCAGTGTGCTCGAGGTCGGGCCCGGGGGGGAGCGGAAGTGGAATGTGTTTGATGCGGCGCCTGAGAATGAGGTCCATCGGCTCGAGCAGCAGCAGCAACAACAGCAGCAGCAACAGCAGCAGCCACACGCGGGGAATGACCCGGTGCGGGATTATTTCCTGTGAGACGGCGGGTTGTACAGGACGTGGGGAAGGGGGGGGGGCGGGCGTTCGTGGCGCAGGGGCAATGTGGTGGGCTAGGGAGCGCCGCATCTGCGTGGATGATACCAGGTAGAGTCTATTGTATCGGGCGGCGTTTGAGTATTTTTTGCTATCAGGTTTTCCAAGTTGATGGGAATCAAGTATAGCCCAATCGTGGTGCTGTGAAGCACCCTCCCCAGAACGAAATTGCGCAAAAGTTGACCTCTGCCCAACACCCAAGCACACTCTATTCCAAAAGCCTTCCTTCTCCCTGACCAGCCCCTCAAGAATCCCTACCTCACACTCTATTCCTCTCCAACAACGTAAGCCTTCCCGCCCTTTCCAAAAACCACCTCGGGCATCCTCTCCGCCAAGTCCAAGACCGTCTGCGCAAACACCGAGTTCGCCCACGCGAACCAACTCCGCGAATACCTCTTCACATTGCCCACGTCGACGCTCTCGTGCACCACCCCCAGCGGACTCGCGCGCTTCACCATCGCCAGCAACTCTTTCACTTCCTCCGCGTCCTCCGACGTCATCGCTTGCACGAGCAGCGACATGGGCCACGCGTTTTCGAGCCCCACGTGCGGGCCGCCGACGCCGGAAAAGGAGGGCCCGGTGAGGAAGTACGGGTTAGTGGCTTTGGAGAGAACGGCGGCGCGGCTGTTCAGGTAGGTGGGGTGGGTGCGCGCGCAGAAGCCTAGGAGCGGGAGGGCGAGGAGGGAGGGTAGGTTCGCGTCGTCCATGATCAGGCTGGAGCCGTAGCCGTCGACTTCGAAGGCGAAGATGGGCCCGTGCGTGGCGTGCGACACGACGCCGTGGGCCCAGACAGCGGCTTCGAGGGTCTCGCCGCGGGTGCGGAGGTCCGTGGAGAGGGATGCGTGGGTGGGGTTGAGGGAGGTGGTGGCGGATAGCATTGCGGCGGTGCGCTGGAGCTCAACGGCCATCATGGCGTTGCCTGGGATGAAGAAGCCCAGGATCGTGGCGTCGTCTGAGGGCCGGAAGGCGGAGCGGATTAGGCCGGTGCCGTAGTTGAGTGGGTTGCCGATGCCGCGTAGGGAGAGGGTTTCGGTGCCAGCGGTCGTGCGGCGCTCGAAGCGATATTCGTTGCGTTCGAATGTGCCACTTTTTTCGTTGAAGGTCGGGCGGCTTTGTTGGTCGAGGACAGAGAGAATGCTTTCCAGGGCGAGGAACCAGCGCGGCGTGAGGTGCGCGGTCGAGCCGGTGTTTTTGTGGAACTGGTTGGACAGGGAGAGGAAGTGAGCGAGGGAGTCTAGCTCGTACTTGCACTCGAAGACTTGACTCGGCTCGTATGCTGGATGAACCGTGTCGCCTTGTCCGTTGTCGCTCGGTCGAAGCTTGCTTGGAGGGGGAGGCTGGAAGGCGTTGCAGTATGGCGACTCTATCACATACTCCGCCTGCGTGTTGATGGCCCCCAAGATCAGGTTCTCGATGTTCTTGTCCGTCTTCGCCAGTCGTTGATACTGCGCCAGCTGATTCGTGCTGTCGCGCAGCCACTCTGCGTTGATGTCGCCCGTCACAATGAAGCTCTGCGGGCCTTGCCATTCGTCGTCGCCTGAGGGATCGAAGTAGCCCTTCTCCTCCACTTGTGTTCCATTGACGTGCCACCGCACCGTCGTGTCCAATGTGTTAGGAAAGGCGTTTTCGAATATCCTCGCCAGGTCTCTGTCTATCATGCTCGCATTAAGATCGCGGATTGTTTTCTCGACTTGCGGGGACTCGAAGGTTCGGCAGTGTTTGGACGGTCGTTGGAACGGAAGCTCCATGGGGCCATCGCCGTATGGTTTACTGTGACGACCGTTAGTATTGGTTCGCGAGTACAGGCCGGGGACTCCACATACTGGGGGTATCGCACATAGTGCTCGTAAGCCGGGCACGCCTCGCGGTATTTCTCCTTCATGCGCTGCTCGTGCAGCAGCGGATTCTGACCATGGTGCTGCGCCAGGCAGACGGTGGTGTCGTAACAAAGCCCTGTCAGCACCAGCAGTGCCGCGGCGGATGGGGCTCGCATCTCTCGAGTCGCGAGCGTCCAGCGCTGGTGTTGAAATGTAAGTATTCTATGGTGTGTGACTTTCGGGAGAGTTGGGACGGCGAAGTCGCGGGAGGTCGCTCGCAGCTGTCGAGCCCCCCACATGTTGGAACGTACGGCGGATAGGGCCGAGCATCCGGGGTCGACTCCACACCTGCCTGCATTGCATGATGAGGGCAGGTGTAACCGGAGGCGCTGTTGGTACCCCGAACTGGATTATCACGAGAATGGACTCAGATTGAGCTTCTTTGAGGTGTGGTTCATTGCAGCATGATCTCAAGTCTGCCCAGCTGTCATCGAAAGCGGATACATACATGTCGGCTCCTTTTCCACGAAGCCACCTCAGTCCCGGTCTATATCTACACATTCTTCTATACACTATCCAGGTGCCCGCTGTCGTTCAGGCACGTAGCAAACACAATCATTACCTCTTTCCAAACAACATCTTCGGCTTGCCTCCAATGTAAACAAAGCAAGCCGCAGCGGTGAGAGCACAAATGCTCGCCAACACAGCATTCATATTCCCGTACCCAATCATTTGCTTCACCTCGCCTGCCAACTCAGGACCAAGAGTCAGACCAGCGCTGAACACCATGCTGTTGAGCCCGTAGAGCTGCGCGTTAGGTCCCTCTTCTCCGAAGAAGTCAGGGTTGACCTCGTAGTATTTCTGCACAATCGCACCGGCTTCGACGATGCTCGGCGCACCGATACCTGCAAGGCCGATGCCGCAGAGTGCTAGCAAACCGCCGTAGAGAAGCATTTGATCCAAGCCGCCTGAGTGTGGTAGACGAAGTAGTAATAGTACCGGCACGAGGTAGGCGTAGCTCCCGACAGCGACCGGCTTTGTGCCGTAGCGATCAACAGCCCAGCCAAAGAAGGGGCCGAGGACGAAGTCGAAGGCGCCGAGGGGGAGAAACAACAGGCCGGATTTCAGGGAGTCGAAGTCGAAGAGGTCGGAAGCCACGGTCGGAACCGTAGCGTCGAAGTTTCCGAGCAGCATAGCTTGAACGAAAGCGACGAGGAGGGCGGTAAGGAGACGAGGGTCCGCGAGGCAGGGGAGGATGGGGATAGCGCGGCAAATTCGGGGTTGGTTAGGGGAAAGCTTGAAGGCGGTTTCGTCCTCCTCTTTGCTGCCGAGCAGAGGTGTTTCCTCCGTGTTGGCTTCCTGGTCTTGAGTCTGGTCATGCTCTTGAATTTCCCTGTGCTCGTGAGGGGTTGTGCTGAGATCGCTGACGACGCTTGGATCTGCAGCCTCGTACTTGCGTGCGATCTTCTTCTCGATGACCGCGAGCCGCATGACAAAGTCGATTACGAGGATTGCGAAGCCGATCCCAAAAACCCCTGGATAGCCAGCCTTCTTGTAGAGCACGCCTCCTAACAAGGGAGCTGCGAGGTTGCCCACGGAGATGAAAGAGAAGATCTGCGGTTGTATGAGAAATGCATCTTTTCGTGCTTTAAGCCACTAGTACTTACCGATCCGATGACTTTACCCAGGTTCTGAGGCCCGACCGTCTCTAGGCACAGTGCCAACCCAATAGTCCAGACGAAGGCACCGCTAATGCCTTGAAGGATTCTCGCTATAGCGAGAACAGCGACCGTTTCGCCTAAGGATAGCAGAGTCGTTGCCGCTAACAGCGCCAGAAGTCCGAATAGAAATGGTGTCTGCCGAGAAGACATCCTGTCCGCTAGAATGCCTGCGAGGGGGGAGAAGACGACCGAAGCAGCGGCGTAAGCAGCGAGGAGTCCCGAAACATGGCTCTGCACCTGCTCCCGCGGCAATCCAACGCGGTCTTGCAGCATGAATGGCAGCACTGGCACAATCAACGCGTAGAGAAAGAGATCTGTAAACAGGCCAATCGCGACCGTGGCTATGATAAAAAAAGTGTTGCTCCGCCACTTGAAGCCGGCCGGTCTTTCTGAGTAGTCATTCCTGATCTGAAGCGTGTTCAGCGTCCTGGTCAAGAGGGATCCCACCATCTTCGTTGCGAGGAGCTTCCTTAAGCCGATGAAGATATACTCGATATAGTAAAATAATGTCGACGAAGCTCCAGTATATGCACGCGAGGATGAAGAGACGAGCTCCGGTGGGGTCTGAAGACGGCGGACCGACTTCCGTCTGTGCGGTCGCGCGGCGTCATGGATGCAGGAACTGCCGATCCAGAACGTGAGGTTGGCAAGGGATCGCCAAGATTTCCAATTAAAGGGTCCCGTCAGCTCGGGACATGCCGGTCTAGGTACTTAGCCGGGCGGAGTTACATAGGGCACTAGTGGCGGAGCTGAAAGGTTGGACTACATGTCTACATGCAATGCTTATAAGACCAGCTTGAGGCCCGTGTCTCAAGCGCCATCATGCCTTCTCTCCATCGATATAAGGATGTCGCTGCCTCGCCGGGATTCTTTGGCCGCAGACGGAACGGTTGACTCGAAGGAGATGCGTCCTCAACAAGACAATAGCCGAGATAACAATGAAAACACTCCCTCTTGCATGGTATTGCTCGGGATGGACAAGCTCGAAAGCAGCAATACGACGCCCGTCACCGTTGGACGCGTTTTGCAGACACCTCAAGAATCTGCGGCGTCTCATCTAGAGCGTCTCTGTGAACTCATCCTAGCCGCTTTGAACTCGCATCAACTGCATCGACACCAATTCGGATCACTCTTCACGCCAGACATCGAAGGCTTCCTCCCTCACTCTCACGAGTGGTATGTGTCAACCCGTGAGGAATACCTGAGGAACTACGAGCACGTGTTCGAGCGCCTGCCAGACTATCGCTGCGAGCTGCTCAACATGTCTACGGATGTTGACGAGAACGCGGGAGAAGGGAGGGTTTGGTGTTGGATGCGCGTGACCGAGGACCGGAACGTGTTTCGCGAGAACGTGACGATTATGCATTTCCGGCGGGAGGGAGGAGACTGTTGGCTCGTTCACAAGCAGGAAGGGATGAGGGGGCTGTCCGGCACGTGAATGCGCACTTCCTGAACTGGTCTTAAGGCCTTTACTTGTTCATTGTGGTCTGACTCTTCAGCAGGTCCCCATTAGAGCCACTTCCCGGCTTACTCTCGATCTCGACATCACTGGTTCACTTTTGATCCATATGCCTGAGAGCATGTACTGGTATCACAACAGCTATTGAGTGAAGCTTTTCTGTTAGTCTTTTGGCCAGGTCACTGGTTACAAGAACACTCGTACACCCATTGTATCCTTCACGTCGACACTCACGCTCAATGTACCACCACCTTACCGGACCTCCCGCACGTTGTTACGGGGTGACCCGCGGACGGAGCGCCGTTTGCACGCGCTTTTCGAACGCGCTTTTCGGCTACGTATAAAACAGCCTCTTCTCCCGCCGCATGCCCCACTTCCCACCTTCACCACATCACTTTTACGAAGTGTTTGTTGTCCATCACTCCATTTCTCCATCCTTTGTCAGAAACAGCGTACTACTGCATACCATGGCTTCATCGGGGGGCTCAATCCAAGGTTTCAATAACGGCAAACCCGTGCGCGCAGCAATGTGGGCTCCAGAGCAGTCAGTGGAAACAATGACAGGACCGCTTCGGTGAGTACAAGAATTCAGTCGATCGCACAATGGATACCATCATCTAGCGCTGGGATTTACTATCCTAGCTAAACGGTAAATTGGCACAGGAGATCCAGTCCTAGGCCGCTCTTACGGAGCCGATCGAAGCTCCTGTGCCTGACGTACCGAAGTCTGAGCAAACGAGCCGGGATGACACCCCCAACAACACTAGCATAGCCGCGCTAGGCACAGCTAGTCGACGTGCGGAACCTCCTACTAGTAACAACGACGCTACCAAGTACCCGCTTCAGCCAATGTCGGACGCTAGCAGTGTGAAGTTCACGATCGCTAGCATTGATGAGCTACGCGTCTTCGGCCATCTCGAGGCATGCCTCCTCAAAGTCTTTACCGAGCATGGCACGTTCATTGAGCTTCGGTGCTGCATCTGCAGGTCCAACTCCCGCAAGAGTGGCGCGCTCTTCCTGGGCGTTGATGGATTGAAGAGGCTCCTTCAACAAGCTTACCACGAACTGAAGCTAGAGACGGAGGCGATTGTCGACCAATGCACTAGGCGCACTGTCCCCTTAGACGAAGCCCGCCGCATCCTGCAAGCCGGTCCATTCCGCGGCCCGTACGTCGATGCCATCGATGTCGCTGCACGCAACGCTAGGACACCTGACATGTGATCTGCCAACTAGTGGATTGATCAGCTTAGAACTTGCCTAGCATTTTACGTTAGAAAGCAGCAGCCTCTGACGGATAAGATGCTATATCAAAACTCAGTGCTGTGACACTAGGTAACACGTTCCCTGATCAGGGTATGCGCATCATGAAGAGAGTTCGCGGGAGGAAACGCAGGCATGATTGAATTTGAAAGGCAGCAACTCCCAGCGGGTAAGTCGCTATCCCAAACCTGTGTTCTGTGACGCTAGCTAACACGTTCTTTGATTAGGACATGCGTGTGAAGGAAGCGTAGAAGATATACAGGGTTGAAAGAGTACATGAAGGACTTGGACAAGCAGGGAAAGCCAAGGAATGGACAAGTGACGGGAACACATCAGCGCTGAGATGTGACGCGGAAGAAAGAGCGATGACAAGAGTTGCATGCTGAATAGGCAGCAGCATGGTATCCTATCTGTTCGACCCGTCGCGTTCTACACTTCAAGATTGCTGGACCACATTCCATAAGACGGTGGTAATCATTCGCATCATGCCCTCCTGAAATTGATGGCCACCGGCACATCTCCGATCACCATCCCGTTCAGGCCCTCCCTCGCTGCTGCCGAAGCCTCCTCGTTCTCGTACTCCACGAACGCGACTTTACGGAACGAGATGTAGCGCACTTCCTTCAGTCCTGGGTAAGCACGGAACGCCTCTTCCAGCATTTCCTGGGTCGCCTCCGCGGGAATGTCCTTGAGCAGCAGCACCTTGTTGGGCGGCAGCATGTCGTCGGGCAGTGCGGTACCAGGCGGTGCGGCTTTGGGAGCTTTAGCGGGGCGCTCGGTGATGGAGTCGGAGGCGGGGCGCTTGGGGGCGGGCTTCGCAGCTTCGAGGGCCTTTTTGCGCTCTGTGGCTTCGTGTAAGTAGGGCTCCGCAAGGCGGGGACTGCGTAGGATGTATCAGCCTACCTTTCTCAGCCAGCCTTGTCCTCTTGTGCTCCTCCAGCCCCTTATCTCCATCTTCTTGCTTGACCGTAGCATCTGACCGCGACCGCGCAAAGTCCAGCTTCATCTCCTTCCCTAGCACATCGAATCCCTGCAGTTCATCGATAGCCTCCTGCGCCTCCGCGACAGATTCGAAGACGATGAAAGCTTGTCCTCGGGCTTTGAGGTTCTTTCTGGCGACGACATCGAGCACGGTGCCGTAGTCTTCGAAGATGAGGCGAAGCGTTTCAGTGAGTTCGGAGATCTTCGTGCGTTCTTTAAGGTTCTTGACCTGGCGCGAGGTGAAGACAATTGTTAGTGAAGGACGCGGCTTGCTTGCGCATTGCGACAAAGGTTGGCCATACGTAGACTCTGTGAACATGGATTAGCTGCTGCGCTTGCGCCTACGCTTGTTCGTACGGAGTGCAATGTACGAACGTTGCGCTGGGCGGCGAAGCGCCGTCTTCTGCCGCGGCCATGGTTGAAATGGGTTGTTGGGTGCAAAAGCTATTCTTTTGGCATTGCAGAGATGCTTGCTGGTCGAGAAGCACGCAAATCTGACAGACCGTTGCGATGGGAGCTTCAACCTTGAACGTGAACGCGTGAGATTGACGTGAACTGAGCGGCGCTCGGGCCGAGCCGGCCGTTATAGATCTCATGAGCCCGTTCATCTACGACCGCACCCGAAACATCACGACGTATGTACTGTACAGCAATGGACTGGATCGAATTTCCGAGGATTGATGTGCGAAAGTAAATTAGATGAAAAATTAGTCTGTTGTGGTTTTTGAGAATTGATGTGCGAAAGTGTATCAATTGGAACACAGCGCTTGTGGTTCCATCATTTGCAACACGCCATTAGACGGTGACATTTGAGCTCACATACTTGATCGAGGTCGGACGTGTGTTGGAGATGGGACGTGACGGAAAGCACGCAAAGACTGGAAAGCCCGGCCGCTGCAAAATCAAATGTCGCGTGCTGGGCTCTCGCGGCTGGGCTCTCGCGGCTGTTGTGCATCCGCTTTGCGACAGCTCTATCCATAGTGCCAGACGACCTTCCGGCTTGCCCCGGCTGCCTAAGTACCTACCAGACATCAATTCGGAACTTTTACGTCTCAGACAAGGGAAGAGGGATATGAGTACTTGTCGATCTCTTCTGGTTTCTGGGACACCAGCTATGTAGCGAAGGCTTTCAGCTATTCTGCGCGCCCTTGCGTCTCTCATACGCAGACACGACGAACCAAAGCGCGCTCCCCCCAGGCAGTTCCAGCTGTAACTCCTCGCCTTAACCCATGTCTTCACCATTTCCACGTTCTTTCTCTCCTCCCTTCATTGCCAACGCCGCCTACCTGCGCCGCCGCCGCCTCCACCAGCGGCACATGCGGCCCCTCGTCTTTGTGCGTCGTGATATGATACAGCTCCAACATAGGCACAACCCGAAACGCGCACATCTCCGCCGCCGCCTCCGCCTTAATACCCCAGCGCCCATGCACCTCCTTGAGATGATTGATCAACGATCCGAGGCCCCTAAAGGGCGTCTCGGTGCCTTGCTCGCAGTTTCCGCCGCAGTCCCAGCAGCGCAGCTCGACGAAGACGCCTGTGTTTGTGAACATTATCGTCGGGGCATAGCTGAAGAAGGCTTGCGGGCGGAGGTTGATGAGGTTTTTCAGGACGTAGTTCATGTTGGCGGGTGCCCTCCAGCCGAGGAGCTTGTAGTGGCCTTCGGGGAGGGGTCGAGCACGGGGGCATTGAGCGGTGCCCTCGGTCATATCAGGCAATTGATTGACAGCCCGCTTATTAGAATCCCTTTCGCGAGGAGTGGGGCAGGGCGTGTCGGCTTTTTTGATGTGGTTGGCTTGAGGCATCAAGGGGGGAGAAGATGAGAAGGCCACTGGCGTGTGATTGTCGTTCAAAGAAGCTTGACGTTGACGTGCTTCGCGGGTTGATGGCGAGGTCTCGGTCGCATCGTCAAGTCGGCGGTCCGATGTTTCGTGGTGTTTGAGCGAGGTCTCGGCCGCATCGTTGACCTCCCACTCTTGAGAACCAAGTGGGGAGGCTTCAGAGTGCTTGTCGGCGCTCGCGTTCTCCCCATCAGACCAAGAGACGCTCATTTCGCGGTCGGACAGCATGGCTGAGTCGAAGAGCTCGATGCCAGCGGAGTCCGAGGAACGAACCCCTCCCTGCTCCATCTCTTGCTCCTGCTCGTACGCTTTTGCCACATCACTCATCCTTCGCCTGATCGTTTGGCGTCTTTGCGTGATCGACTGTAGTGCAGCTGAAGCTTTGCGGCGCATGCTGTCTTTGTTTGTTCGAGCGTCGGCCAACTCACGCTCCAGATCTTCGACCCTGTGCTCCACCTGCTCCAAATTCCGTCGGACGTGAAGCTCTTCACGGCTTAGGTCTGCCAGAGCTGTTGCGTAGCGTTCTGGGTCGGTCGCGATGGCTGTGCGGCTGTCTGGTTGGACCACCGCTCGCTGGGTACGGCGTGATGTAGAATGGCGGGCCCGGCCGGATTCTTGTGCTCTCGCGCTCGAGCGACGGTTTCGCGCCATTTGTGGAGTTGGACTTGGCAATGAAGACGAACCTTCATTAAAGTCAGAGTCGGGGTTCATAATGTGGGATGAGGAACGATAGCTGATGGATGGTGTGTGGTGTGAGGTGTGCGGTGTGAGATGTGAAGTGTGTAATGGTAGGGTTTTACAGTCAGCAATAAGCGTTTATAAGCGGGCGAAGTGGCTCGTTAGAAGTGAAGAGCGTGCAAACAGATCGTGACTCAGACTCGGATCATAAGCGCGGGCAAGTGAAAGGATCTTTCAGGTCAGTTGAATCGTCAAGGAACGTCTCGGGCCTTCCGCCGCACTCGTGATCCAGGTGGCAAAGGCTGAAAGTCGCCTGGCGTTTGCTTGTGTGAAGACAGCCCATTCCCCTCGCGCCTGACAACTTCCGTTGTCCAGAAGTATCCGCATCTGTCGCCAAACTTGACACGTGAAAGTAGTAAGAGAAGGGATCATCACAGGTGGAGCGGTCTCGACAATCAGGAGCTCGGCAGTGCTGCGTCGTTCTAACGCCCCAAAAACCCCCATCGATACTCACCGAACGCCGTACCATACAGAATCGCTGGCTCGTTAGAAAATCAGGTCCTCGTCGCCCTCATCGCCCAGCACGTTCTTCGACTCTCCCCCGTCGCCATTCGTTGCACCATCTGCTTTGTCGCTCTCTCTCTGCCTTTTTGCGAGTATCTCTGCTTCGACGGCTGCGTTTTCCCTCTCCTTGAGACCTTTCACCTTCTTGAGTCGGTAGAACTCCTCGCGGTCCATCTCGTCAAGCTCGCCGTTGATGTACTTGATGGTATTTTCCGTACGGGGGATAATGACGTGCTCGCTGTGGAACTTGTTAGCAACCGACTGTCGTTTGATGGTGAGGTTCATAAGCTCGTACATTGCGTTGACTCTTCGGTTCACGACCTTGATCACCTCGTCCAGGATGACGAACGCAGTCTGCAGACTCGCCAGCTCGACAAGCGTCTCCACAGCCCGCGTGTACGTATCTCTGCATTTTGCGACCTGCTGCCCGCCTTTGCCCAGCCCAGTCATCCCGAATTCGCTCGCGCCCTCTTGCTGAAAGCTTTCAAACTGGGGCAAGAACACACCGCTGACGTTCTCTTGTCTCGTCCGCACGCGGAACCTGGCCTGCCGCACACTCTCCGTAATCTGATACTTGATCCCATCGTTCCCCGTCGCATATGTAACCTCAGCCAGAGAGAAGGCAGCAATCTGCATGACACGGCCCATCTTGCGTTTGGCGTCGTCGATACGTTTGGTGATCTCGCGAAATCGCTTCGTGAGGGCTTCGGACTTGCGCTTGAGGAGGTCGTGGCCAATCTGTGCGCCCTTGAGCTTCGACTTCATCTGCCCGAGCGACTGTCGGGTCGGGAAGACCGGTTCGCGTCCCTGCGAGAGCGTTAGCTAGAGCTCCAAGCGCGGGAGGGCGTTGGCATACCGCGCCGGACGACATGTTGGGCGGTGACTCCTTTCGATTTCGGCGTTTCCACAGGCGCTATGTCAGATGTAAAAGGCGATAGCAAAGGTCAAATGTGTGTCGTATGTTGTGGTGTGGTGCGAACGGTCTGGCGTGAAGCTCGAGGTGAGGTCAAGCTACCCACGACGTCAATGCACGAGCGCTTTACCGTCTCGGGAACTCCCGGCAAGGCGAGCAGTAGAACCTTGTTGCATCTCGCGCCCATGCGCGCGCGTTCTTCTTGCTCTCTTCATCCTCCGCTTGCGCCTCCGCTGCTGGTGGTTGATCGCACACGTCCTTTGCTATGCCCGGCGAGATCCTACGAAACCTGACCCCACCCTTTACTCTCTCGCTCGGCAAATCGAGGCCGCGCAAACCGTCCGAGATGGCGACATCTCCCCAAGGCTCGTCGCTCTACCTCATCAGCCAGAACGACGAAATTTACGAGAACGACATTCTGCGCAACGCCGGGAGTATCAAGCCGTGGTTGGACTATGCCAATTTCAAGAGACAATATGGGACGTTGCTGGAGCAGTCGTTCGTCCTCGAGCGCGCGTGCACGGCGCTGCCGAGAAGCTACAAGTTATGGAAGATGTACCTGGAGCTGAGGGTCGGGCGCCTCAAAAACAAGAATCCTGCAAGGCATAAGGCGGAATTTCAGAAGGTCAATGCGCTTTTTGAGCGGGCCCTAGTGCTGCTCAACAAGATGCCAAAGATTTGGGAAATGTACCTCTCGTTTCTCTGCCAGCAGCCCTTGGTCACATTTACCCGCCGCACTTTCGATCGCGCACTACGGGCATTGCCTTTGACACAACACAACCGGGTCTGGACGCTCTATCGGCCATTCGCGAATTCGGTGGGAGGCGAGACGGCTGTCAAGATCTGGAGGCGGTACATTCAGATCCACCCGGAGGATCTGGAGGACTTCATCGACTTGCTGGTGCAGGAAAAGAAGTACCCAGAGGCTGTGCAGCGGTTTATCGAGATATTGAACAATCCGCGCTTCAGGTCGAAGGAGGCAAAGGGTCCGTTCCAGCACTGGACGGAGATGCTGGAAGTGCTCATCGACCATGCGCGCGCCGTGCCAAACCCAATTCCCTTCGCAAACGGAACAACAATGGGCGTGGAGACCATTATTCGATCCGGGCTGGAGCGGTTTCCCGACCAGAGGGGCATTCTCTGGGTGGGGCTGGCGCGGTACTACATCAACCTCGGCGCTTACGAGCGGGCCAGAGATGTTTTCGAGGAAGGCATCACCACAGTAATGACGGTCAGAGACTTCAGTGTGGTGTTCGACACATATGCGGAGGCCGAGGAAGCGCTCATCAGTATCATGCTCGAAGACTCAGCAACCAGGCAGCAAAAGGGCAAGACCGACTCAGACGCGGACGCCGATCTCGACATTCGAATGCTCCGCTTTGAGCAACTCATGGACCGGCGGCCTTTCCTCGTGAACGATGTTCTCCTGCGACAGAATCCCCACAACGTCAACGAATGGCAGAAGCGAGTTGGTCTCTGGGGAGAGAACAAGCAGATGATCGTCCAAACGTACACAGACGCAATCGCCGCCATCAGTCCAAAAAAGGCGGTTGGGCGCTTCCACGAGCTTTGGGCGAACTATGCCCGCTTCTACGAATCTGGCGGTGACTTGAGGAACGCAAGAGTGATCATGGAGAAGGCAGTGAAGGTCCCCTACAAATCTGTGTCCGAGTTAGCAGAAATGTGGACTGAATGGGCGGAGCTGGAACTGCGGAACGAAAACTTCGACCAGGCCGTCAACGTCATGGCCACCGCCACCAAAGCACCAAAGCGCAGCAATGTCGACTACTTCGACGAGACACTCAGCGCGCAGCAGAGAGTTCACAAATCATGGAAACTTTGGTCATTCTACGTCGATCTGGTGGAGTCAGTCTCCAGTCTTGACGAGACGAAGAAGATTTACGAACGCATCTTTGAGTTGCGGATCGCAACCCCACAAACCGTCGTCAACTTCGCGAACCTGCTCGAGGAGAACAACTACTTCGAGGATAGCTTCAAGGTCTATGAAAGGGGTCTTGACCTCTTCTCTTGGCCCGTTGCTTTCGAACTTTGGAATCTCTACCTCACCAAAGCAGTTGACCGTAAAATCAGCATCGAGCGCCTCCGCGACCTCTTTGAACAAGCCGTTGACGACTGCCCGCCCAAATTCGCCAAGACCATCTACCTCATGTACGGCGCGCTGGAAGAAGAGCGCGGCCTGGCGAGACACGCAATGCGCATCTACGAGCGCGCAACACGTGCCGTTGCCGACGAGGACCGCGCGGAAATGTTCGAATTCTACATTACCAAATCGGCGTCCAATTTCGGCCTCACATCCACTCGACCGATCTACGAGCGCGCGATTGCTGCTCTCCCCGACAAGGAAGCGGCAGGCATGTGCGTCAAATTCGCCGAGATGGAACGGCGGTTGGGCGAAATCGATCGCGCGAGAGCCATCTACGGCCACGCCAGTCAATTCTGCGATCCCAGAGTGCAGACCGAATTCTGGAAGAAGTGGGAGGCGTTCGAGGTGCAGCACGGTAACGAAGACACGTTCAAGGAGATGTTGCGCATCAAGAGGAGTGTGCAGGCACAGTTCAACACCGATGTCAACTTCATCGCAAGCCAGGCAATCGCGCGACAGCAGGCGCAGCAGGGAAGGAATGCTGAGGTTGGACAGGAGGAGGAAGTGGACGGGGAGAATGGCGACGCGATGGCGGCGCTCGAAAGGGAAGCCAGAGCGCCGGTCGGGTTCGTGGCGGCGACCAATGGGCCCGAGGGTGGAGATCGGGCGCAGAAGCAGAATGGGGACGCGCCGGCGGCGGCAGTCAAGAACGAGAATGAGATCAACTTGGACGAGGAGCTATAGATGGAATGCAAAGTCGGGGAGCAAGGGTCTGAGGAGCATCGAGTACGTTGCCGACCGTCACATCAATCAGAGTGGACGCTCTCGCCAATTTTGATGAACACGTCCAGTGAGTTACAAACGAGTTTCAAGCCTTGCAACATCGTGCTAACTTCATCCATTAAGAATAGCCAAGTTTGATCGAATGATCAAGACTGTGGTCGCCCATGAGTTGGCACGGTCCGTGATCGCAAAGTCGAATCTCGTAATAGTACTCGAGGGTTTCGCCATTGCAGTCAGGCACGCCAGCATCTCGGCAGAAATGACAAGGATGAGATCCGTTTCCCGAGAGATGATTTCGACTGGGAAAAGTCGCTCATACTCTGGATGTTTTGAGGACGACTGGGGCACGTTGATTTTGATGGAACTACCCTCGCGGCCTGTTGTGGGATCCGGATTCAATACGACATACCAATCTTCTATTGCGGAGTCTCGCTTGCGCTTCGCAGGCTGCTCGAACCAAGACGGGAGAGTCTTCTTAATCACCGTTCACGTGTGCTCAAATGCTCATTCAGCCTGGTTCGGAGATTGGATTGCTCTATAGCACGGAAATGGCCCGTTTTCTGGACGAGGGATTCCCTGACTTCGACGACCTCGACGATTTGGACGGGTGCTCAGGGTCCACCAGTGGTATAAGGAGGCATGTGCAGAGGTCTCGGAGGGCAAAGCACTCAACGTCAAGTGTCACTCGGAAAACTTATGATCGAGGAGCTTGTAGATGATCGTTGGGTCTTCACGCCCGACAGCGGTCACAGGGACGGCCGCGGCTAGGAAGAGAGTGCGTGATCGAGATGGAAGGATTCATTCTGCAGACTCAGACAGGCGGCGCAAGGATGGTGTCCATGAAGTGGCCTGAGGTCTTCATTAGAACGTCACTTGTGGCCAGCACAAAGGTCTTTTCAGAGCTCTGAGCAGGCAAAGGAGACTCGTCCCAAGTGAAGAGTGAGTGAGAGGTTCATTTGTGCAATTCGGTTGTAGCTAAGCAGAATTGGAGCGCATCTCTTCGATCCCCTCACCGGTGAGCCTTCGCTTGACATTTTCAAGCCAGTAGCCTCTTTCGCCTTCCGCTTATATTTAGCTACCTCTCTCACGACACCTTCTCTTACACCTTTACCTCCACTCAACCAGCCTCCTGCCACCTTTCTCTGAAAAGATTAAGGCTGCCAACAGCCTAGCTCGGCCCGCCGAGAATCAGAAAAAAACTAGCGAAGTCACCACCGACCACGACGACGCAAGCGACATCGACGTAGACCAAGATGAGGTCAGCGACAACAACCAAAAGCCCGTCATGAATGTTCTGCAAGAAGCCGACGACTTCCTCATGTGAGAAACATTCTCCGACCCCGGCAAGCAAACAGTCTGACAGACATTGCAGCCAAAGCAACGACGAGAGGTTGATCAAAATCTACATCGCGAGCAAAACAATGATGTATGTGATACCACAATCAATCTTGAAGCGTTCTTCCAAGTCCTTCGTCGCTGCTCTGAAGCATGAAAGTTGGGGCCCCGATGAGAGCGGCATTCTTCGTTTTCCAGAAGACGACATCCACGCCTGGAAGGCGCTCCTTTTTTGAATGTGGCGTGGGGCTCTGCCCGACAGCATCTACATGGCCGGAGTCAAGCTGTTGGCGACATGTTGGGTGCTAGGTGACAAGTACCAGGTGCCGCTGTTCACAGACCTGGCCATGCTCGAGCTTCTTTTCGCCTTCAGTCCTAACCATCACTTCGGATTTACGCCTGAGGAGGTGAAGTACGTCTTCGCAAACACGCAGCCCGGCGCGCCACTTCAGCGTGTCTTTGTCAATCAATGCGTCGCGCCGCTCCTCAACGGAGAGATCACTCTTGACGTGCTCAAAGAAGAATGCGGCTTCGACGACGACATCATGCTGCCAACGATGCAGGGCCTCGTTGAATTGATGCCGTCCAACACAACCTTTCACATCCCGAGCTGGGAAACATACATGCTGGTGAAGGGAGAGAAGAAACATCACTTCCTCGGTACAGCGAGATGCAGTGACTACCCTGATCACGAAAGCAACAGAGTAAAGTTTGGGCCTGTGGTAGAGTCGGGAGGCTCGGGCGGTTAGGGAAAACAATGCGGTCGGGCGAGGGAGCGGAGCAGAGTCGGTCACTTAGAAGAGAGCGATGGCCAAATGAGCATGTTTCAGGCAACGAACAGAAGTCTGATGAGGCTTTCCGGCGGGGGGCCTCAGGTAGAGAGAATGCGGATGGCGCACGGACTCACGTTGCTTGCTTGCTCCTGAATTAAACCCCTTCTACAAACTTCACGTCACTCCCACCTTCCTGAACACAATTGTATCCAAACAGAGCCAGTGCGCAGACCGTTCGCACCGCATGAGTGGCGTCAGGATGGACGAACTGACGGAGTAAGCGATTATTCTTCAACGGTTTTTACGCGCATTTAACCGACCCCTGAGCAGAGCTTTGAGGGCCGATCGGCTCATCAAAATCTTCATCGGGACCACCGACTCAGACATCAGACCTTTCCTCGTCCTTCAATCAACCTTGGCGAGCCCCTCTGGTTACTTCGTAAAGGCGATTAAGCACGAGCATCTGGGACCAGACGGGGCGGGAGCTTCTTCGCTTTCCTGAAGACCACCTTGAGGTCTGGAAGGTCTTCTTATTCGGGGCGGTGAGAGCGAAGCTTCCAGAAAACGTAATTACCCGATTGATAGCAGCTCAAACACAAACCAGGACGATCGGGACGGGAAATACAATACATTACACCTTCTGCTTGTCCGGTGCTGGATTCACGGCGACAAGTACTGCGTCCCAAAATTTCCAGATTCAATCCTGCTTGAGCTATTCGCATACCTGGACCAGTACTGGTCGACTATCATCGCTGTTCGAGAAATGTTCGAGAACACACCCCCTGCCTCCTTGCTTCTTCGACTGATCGCCGATGAGGTTGCTTCAGACCTGGAAAACTTCGGGTTCTGGCTTATCGGTAATGGACCTGAGTGTTTGCGATGGCATCGCCGGCTATACAACCGATATTGCTCACACTTTTGTTACTTCGAACAACTGTGACCCTGACTTCTGCAGAATGAAACTTCTGGACGGGATCAGGAAGTTCAAGTCCCGTGATTTGTGGCAGGCGTGGATGGTTGATCATGGCCCTCGAACGCATTGAGATCAACAACGAGGACAGTCGATGAGCAGCGTCGCTCGGCAGGATGAAGGGCATTCTGAACTAGGTACAGCGCAAGAGGCTGTTGTCCTGATGTTGGTGCCTAGCGTATCAAATGCCTGGGTAGTCACGAACATGCATGTTCAGAGCACAGGCCACCCTAATCTCCCTTTCTTCTACATTAGCAACGTTAATATTCTGCCTTGTTTTCCCGCGGTGAAATCCTTGTTCTTGTCACCGCCAACCTGCAACGGTTCATCCTGTAGCGCTTTCACGAAGACAAACGTACCCATTGCGAGAATGGAGGCACTTGCACAGTAGGTCACGTCAACGAGGCGCATCGCCAAACATCCCACTGACTTTTCGGCAGGAACTTGAGCACTGATCGCCTTCTGACGATCGAGGTGGGCAACTCCGAAGGTCGACATCACACATTCCTCATCCAGCAAACGTTGGTCCTCACAGCATCTTCTGTGTTCACCAAGTCTGTGGAGCATGAATCGCTCGGACCGGATGGCCCAGGTGCGCTAAGTTTCCCGGAAGACGATGCGCAGGCGTGGAAGAATTTTGTGAGTTCTGGCTGATGGAAGGCGATCTGCCCCTGACCGACTTTTCGAACATGATGAAGGTTCACGACGAGAAGATCCCGAGCAAGAAAACCAACACAATCGAGCTTCAACGATTGCTTTTACGTTGCTGGATCCTGGGGATAGTGGCGAGCTTCTAAGATCTGGTCGTGCTCGAGCTCTTGGCGGTATTCGAGCTTGCTCCCCCTGATGCGCAAGCAACCATCGAGGCTTTTGACAATGCAGTCACTGGATCCAAGTTATGGGTGTGCTTTGCGGACTAAGTCGTTGAAGCAATTCACAACAAGGACTCTATGCAAGCCGCCGAGCTAGACGACTTGGATGGCATCACGGGTGTCGGTGCAGCCCTTAGGAGTGCGCTCAGTACATGTTTGGACTTGGTATGCGGAGTACCCGAAGAAAGACAATTGTCTGGGTGACTGGAGAGGAAGCATGTGAGCACGAATACCATGAACAGTCAGACCGCTACATGCTCCTTCGTGGTCCATAGCAACACTGGATACACTGCTGTAAAGCCGTCTTCACTATGACCTCTGGAGACCCGCGAGTTTAAAAGAACGCCGTGCTGCGTACAGAACGTGTTGGTGCTGACAGAAGGCTCACGCAAAGCTTCGACGTGAGCCAGGCCAAGTATCTGTTTGGCAGCGTTCCTGCCCAACATTGACGGCATACGTGAGTAGCAATACGGCCCCATGGACTTCAGAGACATGCTGACAACATGTTTTGAAAGCCTCAAACAGCCAGTGCGTGCTCCCCAGGCCGTCGCTGAATGGGGATGGAGAAGCGGCGTTTAATGGTAAAGCACCCCGACTCGAAACTGGCATGTCGCAACGTTCACATAGTGGAACGATTCTACATTCACTTTGCGAAGAATGCCAAAGTATGGACATGGAGGAGCTCGAAAGGTCACAGTAGCTCGAACTTGCGTTTTGATGCGTAGGTGCAAGGCACGTTCATCGATACACTCAGAAATTACGTCATCGCATTTCCATTCCAAGCTTAGTGCATCACGTGAGTTGAATTGGACGAAGATGTTCCTACTTCCCAAAAACGCACGGCTTCCATATTCTATATGATCGAAAAGCTCGGTTGTTCATTGTAGGTCTCGACGTTTGACCGAGAGTAGGATCCAGCAGCACCAGATGCTACGCAGATAGTAACGTAGCTGTTATTTCACGACTCCTGAGACGAATTCAAGCACCTGATACCTCATGAACTGTTTCGACAAGCCCATCACCCTCACGAACCCTATCCCCAACGCCGTCGCTAGTAAACACACACTATCACACAGAACGAACCAGGCCCTCTACCAATTCCACGTCCTGGCCGCCGCACTAAACACCGGCGGCTTCCACACCAACCTCTCAGCCTCAATCCAGCGCTTCCCCTTCACCCCTTCGCGCTCCTTGAGCTTATCACGCTGCGCCACCACCGCATCCGTCAGCACGACCACATGATTCTTGTTCGAATACCGCAACATGTTGAGATTCTGCAGCGTATGCAGCACGTCATTGGTCGTCATGGCGAGCGCCTGGCCCAGCTCCTCGACGCTCATCAATGGCGTGCCACCCTCGAGCTCGCGCTCCGCCAGCAGGTCGACGATGACTTCCTGCCAGTACGCGCGGTAGCCGAGCAGACCCAAGTCGGAGAGCGGTTTCTCCGGCGAGCCGAGCTTGCCTTCGATTTTGGACAGCTCGTACGAGAACTGAATGAGCAGTTTGCCGAAGCCTTTGCGCTGATAGTGTGGGAGTGTCAGGATGCAGGCGACGTTGTAGCCTTCGGCGGATTCTTTTTCCTTGCTGAAGTAGCCGATGAGATGGTGGCCGCGCTCGGAGCGCTCGGTCATGCAATAGAAGAGGAAGGGGTCGACGTCGTAGTAGAGCGTCTTGTGGTCGAGGAAGAGCTTGCTTAGGAGGCACAGATTGCGGCACCAGGTGCGCTGGCGGCGGCCGTCGATCTCGAAGAAGGAGACGTTGTCGTCGCGGTAGATTTCGTTGCCCGGGGGGTGGAGCAGGGTGCATTTGGAGCGGTGCCGACTGAATTGCGTGAGGGAGCCGAAGTAGCCCAGGCAGAAGTCGCAGATGTAGACGAGCTCGCAGTCGGTGAATTCGGCCGGGTAGGGAGAGAAGTACCAGGGCTCAATCTCGTGCGTGCCCATTTGGATGCGCTCGAGGTTGCGTACGCGCGAGATTTCGGTCTGGTTTTGTGTCATGCTGCCGCCAGTGCGGAGCTTTTCGATCTCTTCCTCGCGCGAGTAGGGGACGTTGGGTGGGGCGGCTTTGGCTGCCGCGGCGGCGTCTTGCATGTCCACCAGGTCGACCGTGGACTCATCTTCAGGTTGAGGTGTGCCGCTCAGATCTTCAGTGGCAACGACGGCGATCGTAGGGTCGCGATTCTCCTTGCCGCCTGATTGCGAAGGCCGCCGGCTGGTCTTTGCAGATGCGTCGAAGGGAGTGGCAGAGACATCACGGCTGTCTGAGATCGTCCGAGGCCGTTTGTTCGATTTGGTCGCTTTTGAGTCTTGCTTGGAGACTTGCTGATTCTTGGACTGTTGGTTCGTCTTCTGCTTGTTCTTGGGTTCCGGCTTCTCCGGCGCTGGCCACTCGACTTCTTTTGAGAGATCGAGACGTTCGGCAGCGACCCATTCATCCAGACGTTTGTTGAACTCTTCGTAGTGGACGTAGAATGTCGGCCGACCCTTTCGCGTTTGTATTGATAAAATCTCGGCCTTTCGTTGGTCACCGTCCTGGGAACATGTCAGAGGAATGAAGCGCTGTAACCACCGCTTTTCAACTCACTTTTTCCACGATCGCTTTGGTTCCGACTCTGTAAGTTGCAGGTTCAGCATTATGATTCCACTTAATTGATGTCAATCACCTTGCATCCAGCGCTCACCTTAGCGTCGCAAGCGTCGCATGGCCCTTCTCAGACCGGGGCTCGTCGCCACCGCCCGACCCATCCTTCGTATCATTTCGAGCAACCATTATGGGTGCATTAATGGGCTTTGCGTGACCGTCTCAAGCACTGTGTGATGTTTTCGGAGTTTTCAGTCTCTTCATGAGCCAGTGATGTTCGTTGCGTCGACGTCGTCGCGGCGCCGCCAAACGCGCCCGGTCCCACGACTTTGTGGCGCTGTCGTTGGCCCGTGCGCTCGGCTTTGCGACTTCGAGACAGCGCATGTGAAAGTTCGGAGCAGCGCATTCGTCCATTTGCACCAGCGAACATGATCTGACCGCGCAAGTGATGCCGGGCTTTAATCCTAGCCAGCTGTCCAGTAACTGGAAGAAGCTCCAGGAGAAGCTGCAAACGGAGAGAAAGACCGAGCCACAACAACAGGAAAATGGCCTGAAGCGCAAAAGAACCGCAACCACGAGCACATCCGCAACCACCAAACCCACCTCGACTAAGAAACAACGCCCCGCCCCTTCGACCACCACCAAACCACCGACCAAACTCACCACCAAACCGCCCCCCCGCCGCCTCCAACCCTCCCTCCGCGCCAAAATGGGCGCCACCGCCTCCACTCCCGAACCTCCCCAACCCCAACCAATCCCGAACCCCCTCACCACCCGCCCGACCCTCGACCTCCCCACCAACCCCCCCAACCCCCCACATCACCCCACCCACAAACCAGGCAAATACATCGCCCTCGACTGCGAAATGGTGGGCCACGGCCCCCCACCCCACGCCCTGCACCTCCTCGCCCGCGTCTCAGTCGTAAACTACCACGGCGAGCAACTGTACGACACCCTAGTGCTCCCCCCCTCCAACACCAAAATCGAAGACTACCGCACCGAATACAGCGGCATCCGCGCGGGAGACTTGGTCGCAGGGAACGCGCGCCCCTTCGCCGAAGTGCAAACGCATGTCGCGGCGCTGCTGCGCGAGCGAATCCTCGTCGGCCACGCGCTGCGGAACGATTTGGCGGTTCTGGAGCTCAGTCATCCGAAGGCGGATATGCGGGATACGAGTCGGTATCCGCCTTTTCGCGTGGAGAGTGGGGGGAAGCCGGCGAAGTTGCGGGATTTGGTTAGGAGGGAGTTGGGGGTGGGGATTCAGGTGCAGGGGACGGGGGGGCATAGTAGTTTGGAGGATGCGAGGGGAGCTATGGCGTTGGTTAGGGGGGAGAGGGGGGGTTTTGAGGCTGAGGCTAGGCGGTGGGGGGGTGGGGGCGGGGTTGCGAGGGGGGCTAGGGGGGCCGGGGTGAAGGGGGCGGTGACGGCGGTCGAGGCGGAGGATAGTGACGGGGATGTCGATGGTGTGGAGGGGGGGAGTGGAGAGGAGGGAAGTGAGGGGGAGGTTGGTGGGGGGGCGGCAGGGCCAAAGACGAAGCGCAAGCGCAAGAAGAAGAAGCGGACGAAGCGCAAGTAAAGCGCAGCTGAGGAGCGTGGTATCTCGTTATTAACATTACGGTTATCACCTCCCGCCACTCTAGCCATCCACCTATCTTTTCATCCGTTTCGCCCGTTGGCAGAGCCGTCTAGTAGTCACAGGATGTACAGCCCCCCCTTTCCCCGTTTCACCTCTGTCCGGCCCTTCAGGCGGTGCCCCATGCCCGCCAATAAATAGCAAATAAAGCAAATAAATAGCAACCAGTAGATAAATAGGGTAAGATGAAGTCGAAGGAACGCCCCCGCGCCGTCGCTGAAACGTCAAATCCGCCGCCGCGCTGTCCCGCCGGTCCGCTGTCGTATCAATGGTGTAAGATGTGGTGTGTCCGCCGATGGAAGGCGGGCTTCGGAGCGCGTGCGCTAAGCGCGTCAGGGCCCGGATCATCTCGCGAGGACGAGGAAGCAGCGCGCCTGGACGGCCGTCGTTGCGGTCGCCGCATCGCCCTCGTCCTCGCCCCGAAGCCCATCACCCAGCCACCATCCCACTTCTCCAAGCAACCCATCAAGCACCCTCGCCATAATAAAAGCCTCCCCCGCCTCCCATCCCGCCCCCACCCCCGAGCCCACCGTGAGCCATCCCACCCATCCTCCCCGCAACATTCGCCGCACTCGCCGTCCCTGGCACCCCCAAAGGCGTCCCGCCTCTCGACGTCCCCATTACGGGGGCGACGTAGAAGTTCTGGTACGGATGCTGCGGCAGCGTGAAATCGGCTTTGGCGTACATGGGGTTAGGGATTCCTTTGGGGATGACACGTTTCTTGCTTTTGGCGGCTGAGGAGGCTGTTGTTGTTGGCGCTTGGGTGAGAGAGGTGGACGAGGGTGGTAGTTGGGGCTGGTGTGATGGCTGTTGGAGCGAGAGGGGTCGCTGCTGAGCCAGCTGTGGGTAGCCGGTGGACGCTGTGGGGTCGAAGTGGGTGCGTGGCGGGGTGTAGGAGGCGGAGTAGGCCCGTGGCGGGGCGTGCAGGGATTGCAGCGTGTGTTGCTGCGCGGCTCGGGCTTGGTCTTGGAGGAGCTTTTGTTGATGCTGCTCGTGCTGGTGCTGTTCTTGCTGCTGTTGCTGCTGCTGCTGCTGCTGGGCCTGCTGCTCCTGTTTCTGCGCTTCGAGTTGTTGGGGGGTGGACTCCTCTGTCCAGCCCCACTTCGTTTTAAGCTCGTTGAACATAAAGTCGATGCGCCAGCCCGTCTCACGCCGGATCTGCTGCAGCACGCTGACAACTTCTTCTTGCTCGCCGCGGTCGGTCAGAACTTCGCCGGCGTGGGCGAGGGAGCGGAGAAGCGTGGAACTGACGCCACGGTCTTTGACATGAGCCGCAATGCCGCAGATGACGTGCGCATGGTGCAGTTCCTCTTCGGCGAGAGCGGCGTTCTCGGCTGGAGTGGAATAGGGGTGGATCTGCGAAAGCAGGAGCATGCCGGTATGGTAGAAGAGGCGGCCGACAGTGGTACTGCGCTCGATCATCCAGACTTCCGGGAAGAGCGACTTGCCGTTCGTTCTGCCGGCGGGCACGAATGCCATCGGGTGCATGGTCCGCGGGATGCCGTGAATCCATTGATCTGCAAGACTGCGGAGGTGTGAGTACTGCTCGAAACGCTGTTGAGAGCGCATCTGCTCGTCTCGCGGGTCGGCAAGCACCTCTTGCGGGATCGTGGCGCGGAAATTGGAGATCTTGCCCACGATGTAGAGCATTCGATGCGTCCACACTTCCTCCCTTCCATTTTCGAGCTCGCGGGATAAATCCATGTCGAGGCCCCACTCGTCCGGATCCCAGGCGCATGACCAATTGAAGCGTAGACAGCTCAAAACCTCCATGCCGACGTTCAACCAGAAGCAGGCGGACCCAATGCCTTCCGTACGGGCGTTCCATCCACACTCTTTTATCAGCGCTCGGGCGCCGGCTATGTGGTTCATCCGCTGCAGTGGCCGCTCGGACATGATCTCGTAGATGTTGAGGATGACAGCCGTCGTCGCGCAGACGACCGTATCGCGATTCGCATCCTGCAGACTTTTTAAGAGGTAACGCGTGGCGGTGTCGTAATAGTCGAGAGCCTTCTCTTCGCTGAAATTTGGATTGATCAGAACGAGGTGGCGAGCTCCGCACGCAAGGAAGGCGTTGAGCAACATCGGGTCGGCCAGAGCGTGGAAAGGCAAGAGACGAGAGAAATGCTTCTGGCGGTCCATCGTATCCATCCACGCGCCGACTTCTTCGACAAACACCTGCATGTATAGCGTTTCATCCTTACCGTCGAGAAACTCCTTCGTCCCCTCTTCCTGGTTGAGTAGCCCCTCGACTTGCGCGTGATTGTAGCTGCCCACGGACCCGGGTGCGAGGGTGCTCTGGCTCGAATTGCTGAAATGGGAATGATTGGTCGCGGTGGAATGGGGAATCTGCTGAGGGTAGCTGACGCTTCGAAGTTGAGGGTCGTACGCGCTTTCCGGGTCCTGCTGCTGGGTCGGCTCGGGGTAGGGATCGGCAAAAGTGCCCTGGATGGGAGGTAGCTGCTGCTGAGGCATGTTCGGCGCTGGCGGCACGGTGGCTGGGACGTCGAAAGCGAGGCTCGACTCCATCTGGATCGAGGGCCGAGATGATATGTCCGGCTCGACCGCCTTGTACATCTGGGCACCTCCGGCATATTCACTGGCGATCTCGCGACTCTCATCCTCGAAGGCGACCAACCACTCGGGCGAGCCGAAGAGTGAAGTGTCCGTTGGCGGCTGCACGCAAATCGTGTCGAGGAAGTTCAGCTTCAGCCCCCACTTGCACTCGCGGTCGCCCTTCATGCAATTTTTGCATTGCGGCGTACCCTCGTCGCACTTCAGATGGCGCTCCCGGCACGTCAGACAGCCCGTCCGCACGCGCTTTGGCTTCGGCTGTGTATCGTCCCTCACGCCCACGAAGTTCCGCCTCTTACGCTTCTTCGAGGCGCTATTCCCGGCCGGCAGCGGCGCGTCTTTTCGTTTCGCGCCGTTGACTGGCGCGGCCGGATCTGACGAGCTCATCTGAGGGTCGTAGGGCGCGGGAGGGAGGAGGGCGTTGGCATACTGAGCACTCGCCGGATCCATTCCAGACTGCGCATACGCAGCCTGGTCCATCAGCGTTGCCAGGGTGTAGTCCTCGGGACTCGCGAGCGCGCGCGCGCGCGCCTCAGCGGTACGGTCGTAGTTGCCGCGGCGTCGTGACGCGCATGCGATTCGAGGGGCGCGCCGGCGTCGTGGCTCTTGCTGCGTCGCGCAGGCGCACGCTTTCGGACGGGCGGGCGCGGAGGGATGGGTCCGGAAGGGTGAAGCGATAGACGCGGTACTTTGGATATCGAATTGCGGCGCCGGAAGATGCACGCGAGACCAACAAAGTGACGGGGGATAGACGGCCTTCGCCTCGACTTGTCCCTTTTCCGGCGGCGCCGACAAAGCTGGCGAGGCTGAGGTGGCTGCTTCCTCCTCGTCGATCTCCGTGCGGCCGGCCCCGCTTCCGACGCCCGTCGGTTTCGTGATGGCCGCCTGGTTCGAGACGTGCGCGCGTGGCCTTCACGTGGAGAGCGCGTGAAGAGAGAGAGACGCGGCAATGGACGAGGCGCGACGGTGAGACGACGCGTTGGATGGGAAGAAGACACGGAGGGAGGGGGGGAGGGGGAGAGACGTTGGAGTGAAGGGGGGGGGGGAAACGCCTGTTCCAAGTTTGGCTCGAACGCGTGCCGGACCTTGGCGTCCGCAGTGGGTGCAGCCCAGTGCTCCGCGGCGCGAGACTCGGCCGGTGGCGCTCATCCCCGCACATCTGCCGTCACTCTCTCTCCGGCTGCGAGCCCAACCGGTCGCGTCGACTCAAACGGGGTCGACGCGGCAGATTCAAGACGACAATGATATGCTTATTATTGGGGATGCGTTAGGGGTCGGTTAGAGGGTTTCGCGGAAAGAGAGCACGGCTCGGCATCTGGTTGGTGACGGTTCGGCGGGACTCGACAATCGCGGCAACGGGAGGACCGGCACACTGTCTCCCGACTGCCCTGGCGTGCCACGTCGGGATCGGCCTCGCCGCCAAAAGCTGCCCGCGGAATGCCGCCTTGACTCGACATGTTCGACCTCACCTCCTTTGGCGAGGACGAGACGAGAGATATTCACTCGGGAGATCGACTTCATATTGACGGATGCGCGCTGGTGCAGACGATTCGCCACCAAGGGCATTATTATTCCTGCGCCACGACATTTCATGCTTCATTGCTAGCGCGACGCCTTGGGGCAGTGGCCCAGACTAGGGATGGCCTCGGCCAAGTACGAAGCTGTCGCCGCAGACGATGAGGGACACCGCGATGGCATTGAAGGCTGTCACGACTCCTCCGCACGTCTCACCCCAGACTCCGACTTCGAGGATGACGAGGATCTAGAGGACCTCGAGGCGGCAGAGGGCTACGAGCTGCAAGACCTGGGGAGGAGGAGTCGCAAAGGGCCAGCGGATGAGGATGACTATGAATCTGAGAACGAATCTGAAGAGCGCAAAGCGCTTCAACACCGACGCAAGAGACGACAGTCAAGCGTAGCATCCTTCGAGCTCTACACTCCAGATGAAGAGCGACGTGTGCGCCGTAAGCTCGACACCGACCTGGTCCTCTTCGTCTCCCTGCTCTACATGATGAGCTTCCTCGATCGCTCTAACATCGGCAACGCTAAAATCGCTGGCCTGATGGACGACTTGAAGCTCAACACGGACCAATACGAATGGCTGCTCACTGCTTTTTACATTGCTTACATAACCTTTGAATGGATGACCATCTGCTACAAGCTCTTCCCGCCGCACATCTACATATCATGTTGCGTGTGCGCGTGGGGCGTTCTAGCCTCGCTCCAAGCTCTAGTCACCAGCTTTTCGGCACTCGTCGCCCTCCGCGCCCTCCTAGGCATCGGCGAGGCAGCCTTCGTCGGCATCCCCTTCTACCTCTCCTTCTTCTTCCGGTCGGACGAGCTCGCCCTGCGAGTCGGCCTCTTCATCGCGGCCGCCCCACTCGCCACCACTTTCGCCAGCAGCCTGGCCTGGGCCATCGTGCGCTTCGGCTCCCACACCGCCATCGCGCCCTGGCGCCTCCTCTTTCTCATCGAAGGCTTCCCCGCCTGCCTCGTCGCCGTCTGGGCCTGGTGGTGGATCCCAGACTCCCCCTCGACGACGCGCTGGCTTAGCCCGCGCGAAAAACGCATCGCCACCCTCCGCATGCGGCGCGAAGCCTCCCAATCCTCCGAAAAACACAGCTCCTCCTCCTCCGCCCTCCCCCGCCACAAACGCACCTTCAACTACCACGCCGCGCTCGCCGTCCTCCGCGACCCCATCGCCTACCTCACCGCTGGCATGTTCTTCTGCTGCAACGTCGCTTTCAGCAGCATGCCCGTCTTCATGCCGACCATCATCACCGGCATGGGCGCCTCGGGCGCCACGGCCCAAGCCCTCTCCGCGCCGCCCTTCCTCGTCGCCTTCGCCACGGTACTGGCCACAGCCCTCGTCTCCGATCGCACCCGCTCCCGCTCCGGTCCCATGGCTTTCCAGGCCGCTCTCGCGGGCGGCGGCTACGTCCTCGCCACTCTCGCGGGCGTGCTGCACTGGCCGGCAGCGGTGCGGTACGTGGCGCTGTTCCCCATCTGCGCGGGCTTCTTCTCGGCAGTGACGATTGTGATTACCTGGACGGTGAACAATCAGCGCTCGGATGAGGGCAAGGGGGCGGGGATGGCGGTGTTGAATGTGGTGGGGCAGATGGGGCCGCTGGTGGGGACGCGGTTGTATCCTGATAGTGAGGGGCCGTGGTTTGTGAAGGGGATGGCGGTGTGTGCGGGTGCGATGGGGGTGGTGTTTTTGTTGGCGGTTGCGTTGAGGGTGGTGTTGAAGAGGAAGAATGAGAGGGCGGTGAGGGAGAGAGGGGGGGGGAGGGATGGGTTTATGTATATCATTTAAATTTGGGGAATGATCTGAAGCTCGAGATTGGCTTGTGTCTATCATATGGTTCGTTTCTGGTCCTTCTCTCCTCGACGGGTTGGAAAATTGACCCCTGCCCTAGTCCTGCTGCTCCTACGCTCGCCTCGTCGAAGCGGAGACGCACGCCTTGATCACTCTGTGGCCTTCCTGCAGACATCCGCTAGCTCCCGCCCTTGTGTGGCCAATCAACCTGCCAAGTTCTGGCTCCGCCTTCTGTTTGAATCTCGACGTACCAGTGGTGCGTCCGTGAGTTTGCCTTGTTCCAGGGTCTGGGAGATGGCTTCGACGGGGTTGCTGTCGCGGAGAAGATGTCGTCCAGGCCGGCTCGAGTTTCTGCGGACGCCCGCTAGCTCCCGACTTGCCGCACCAATCAGCACCGATATGAAGCTTGGCACGTAGCTCGCCACCTCAAGTCTCGAAGGTATCGAGCTTGCCTCGAATGTTGACTGCCACCTGGATTACACATTGGATATTCCGCATCAAACGATCTCGAAGATAAGTTTGAGGGGCGTTCATGCTGAAGCAAAGCCCGCGGAAATGACCCTCCGGCATCACCGCTGATCCCTGCGACATGAACGTGTGGGCGAAACAAATCCCCAGCTGTCGTACGGACAGACAGCTAGTCCACCATGGACCAAGGCCCGATCGATGATGCACCCGCAGTCAACAACTACGATGTGCCCACCGAACTTCCCTCCCCGGACGCGGAACGCGGCGAACCACGCAGAAACCAAGGCACCCGCAACAGCTCGCGGCGTCCTGGAGGCGGCACAGAACTCCAGCCAGGCGAGATAGATGCCTTCGTAGACGGCGCGCAGGAGAGCTCTAATGCGCCTCACCACTCTAGCCTCGACACCAGCGGCTCGCTATCGGACCCGCCGCAGTACCCGCGCGTCGGCGCCACGGCAGAGGAGCTGCGCGGCGAGAAGTGCGTCGACGACGTCGGCAAGTTGAAGGAGGAGATCAAAGACAAGCACGGCCGCGCCGCCGCTCAGCATCGCATGTACCGCTTCACTCTGTACGAGACGACGACGCGGTATTGGATCACGGGCGCCGATATCGCGGACCGGACGCACCGCCTGCTGCGCATCGACCGCACGTCTCCGCCCGGACAGATAGGTCTGTTTGAAGACGAAACGACGTACAGCAGCCGCCAACTCCGCGATGTGCTGCAGAGCATTGATGAGGGTAACAAGCCTAATGGCGGGCTCAAGTTCAAGTGTACCTTCTGGGGCGTGCTGGGCTTCATCCGTCTTACTGAGGCCTACTACATGCTCATCGTGACCAAGCGGCAGCAGGAGGCACTCGTTGGTGGACACTATATCTACCGCATTGAGGGCACTGAGCTGGTGCCGCTGAGCACTGCGGCGCCGAGCCGGTTTGTTCGCGACCGCAATCCGGAGGAAACGCGGTTTCTGGGGATTCTGAATAACCTGGACTTGACCAAGTCGTTCTATTTTAGCTACTCGTATGATATTACGCAGTCGTTGCAGCATAATATTATCCGGCAGCGAAGGGCGATGAACGAGGGCAGACATCAAGCGGATCTGGAGCTGAACAGCATGTTTTTGTGGAATCATCACTTGCTGAAGCCGGCGATTGCGGCGCTGAAGCACCCGTTCGACTGGTGTGTGCCCATCATCCACGGCTTCATCGATCAGTCGTCGCTCGACATCTTCGGCCGCACAGTGTACATCACCATCATCGGACGACGCTCGCGCTTCTTCGCCGGCGCCCGCTTCCTCAAACGTGGCGTCAACGATCAAGGCCACGTCGCCAACGACGTCGAGACCGAGCAGATCGTCTCGGAGAAACTCACAACCTCCTTCCACGCGCCGGGCCCGCGCCTCTACTCCAGCCCGACCTACACTTCATACCTGCACCACCGCGGCAGCATCCCGCTCTTCTGGACGCAGGACAACTCAGGCGTGTCGCCCAAACCGGACATCGACTTGCACTTGCAGGATCCCTTCTATCAGTCCGCGGCGCTGCATTTTGACGGCTTGTTCGAACGTTACGGCTGCCCTGTCTATGTCCTCAACCTCATCAAAGCCCGCGAGCGCACGCCGCGCGAGTCAAAGCTGCTGCACGCTTTTGCCAAGTGCATCGACTATCTCAATCAGTCGCTGCCGGCCGAGAGTAAAATCTTGTACAAGGCGTTTGACATGAGTCGGGCGTCGAAGACGAGGGGCGGGGATGTCATCGGGAGCCTCGAGGTGATTGCGAAGGAGATTGTGGAGAAGACGGGCTTCTTCCGGAATGGGGATGAGGTGTTCGATGAGCCGCAGGTGCAGAATGGGGTCGCCCGGACGAATTGCATCGATTGTCTGGATCGGACGAATGCGGCGCAGTTTGTGATCGGGAAGAGGGCCTTTGCGTTGCAGCTGCAGGCGCTCGGCGTCATTGATCGGGATGAGGTCGACTTTGATACTGACGCGGTCAACGTCTTCACGCACATGTTCCATGATCATGGCGATACCATTGCCGTGCAGTACGGGGGCTCGCATCTGGTGAACACGATGGCGACGTATCGCAAGCAGAACCAGTGGCAGAGTTCGTCGAGGGATATGGTGGAGAGCTTCAAGCGGTACTACCACAACTCCTTCCTCGATAGCCAGCGGCAAGAGGCGTACAACCTATTTCTGGGTAACTACGTCTGGGCGCAAGGGGAGCCGATGCTCTGGGATCTGGCGACCGATCACTACCTCCACCACAGCGACCCGCGCGCCTGGATAGACCACAAGCGTCGCGACTACATCTCCTGGTATACACCGGCTTTCCTCGAAATGCGCACGCTGCCGCAACACACGCCCAATTCCCACCTCGCGCGTACTGAAATCACCGCCTTCGACGACTACTGGCTCGAATGCTACCGCCCCACGGCTCTGTCCTCGCTCAACAAAATCTTCTCCTACCGCATGAACACCTCGCACCGCTATCTCCCGGACCGCCCCCCGCGCGACCCCAAGCACGACCTCTCCCCCTTCAAAATCCGCCTCGACCCCCACCGCCCATCCACCGCCACCGACTCTCCGGACAAACGCTCCCAGCAACCGCGTAAAGGCGTCAAAATCCTCGACCCCCACGACCAATCCCTCACCGACTCCCCGCGCCCATCCACTGCCACAGAACCCGTCTCTAAACGCCCACAAACGCCCGCCTCACAAACCCCCACTCCAACTTCCATCCCACCCCTCTCCCTCCCACCCCTCACGCAACCCCCTCACACCACCGCGCACAGCCCCCTCAACTCCGCTCTCCCAGCCACGCCAACGGACTCCCCGCCCCCCGTCCAGCCCCTCGACAAAGCCCAAAAGCACCTCTGGACACTCAATCAGTTCCACGCCCAAGCGTTGCACCCCTCCGTCTCCACCGCTGAAACACGCGAGTACGCGCGATATATCGCTCACCCGCTACATCTCCCCCTGGTCGTGGACGGCACCTCCGGCACAGGGCAGCGCGGCGATGGCTTCGAAAGCGATGGGCTGGCCGCTGAGACCGAGACGGAAACGCAGCGCTTGGCCCGGGGCGAATACGGCGTCTACCTCCGCTCTGGCGGCGGCGGCACCGGCAGCGGCAGCGGAGCCTACAATCGCAGCTACAACGTTAGCAACCCCGCCTACCACACCAGCGACCCCTCGACCCCCTCAGCCAGCACCACGAGCCTCCCCACCCACACCCTGGCCGCCCTCGCCGAAGCCACAGGCGAAGACGCCTCCGAATCCTTCCCGCTCTCGCCCCACAACGCCGACCACGACGCCGTCATCGCGGTCGCGGCCGGGCTGAGCGAGGCGGATGCGCAGTTATTCCGGGAGTTTGTCGTCGAGCGGAGAGAGGGGTTGTCCGTGCTGGGTGAGGACGGTGGGAAGAAGCGGTATAAGGCGTATCGGCAGTGGTTGCTGCGGGGGAAGAGTTTGTTCAAGCAGAGTAAGGTTGATCCGGAGTTTAGGGGGGTGGGGGGGTGAGGGGGGGGTGGATCGGGATGGATGTCCGCTGGAGCGGGAGGGAGGGCGTCGGGTTGGGGGGTTTGGCTGGGTTTGTGGTTGGACGTGGAGATGTGTCGGCTGATGGAGCGTGGTTGGTACGCACTAGGAGTTTTGAGTTGGTTCGCGGAGATCAGATTACCGTCCATCTTCTCGACTTGCTCCAACAACGTCCAATTTCCGCGCGCGACACTTCGGGCCGTCATGTTAGCATCTCTCTGTCTCAAAACGGGTATGTTCATTGGCACGGGTATAGCGGGAGCTAGCGGGTGTCGCTCGCGCCGGGTTCGAACCGTTCCTCCCTCCCTCCCTGTCGCATTCTCCTCGAAGGCCGATGCAATATGTTTGTCCTCGCCGGCTCGAGATCTGGGATGAGGGGATATCTAGCAGCCAGAGAAGGACGCACACATCGTTGGGCATCTGGATTTTGAACGCAAAGAACCGGTGATAATAACACCGCTGTCTGAATGAGACTCGACGCTTTTCGGAACGCAAGGAATGGAAGTCTTGCAGATCATGTACGCATGTTCAACGAAAGTAAACCCAGCGTGTTCGTCACGTTTCCATCCACTGGTGCAATCGAAAACTTCAACGAGCGATAGAATCCATTCCTCCCGCCGCACCACTCACACGCTCCCCCAACCCGTACCAGCCCCATCCACCCTCACCTCCCCACCGCCCTAACCTTTACCCTCGTCCCCAGCGCTCTCCACAAAAACATCCCCCTCAACGCCTCCACCAACTCCCCCTTCCACCCAAACAACGGCACCAACAACTCAAACTCCTCCTCCCTCCCCGCTTCCAACACGTCCGCCTCCCGCGGCGGCAGCGGCACCCACACCACATCCTCCGGCGCATCCTCCCGCAGCCCCGTCGGCGCCGCTTCGTCTCGCAGCACCGCCACGCGCTGCGCTGGCCCCGCGTGCGTCGCTGCTTCTAGCACGCCTTGCTGCGGCAGCGTGAGCTGTGAGTGCGGCTGGCTGACGACGGGGGAGGTGAAGCGGCGTGGGGGCTCGAGCGAGGCGGCGGGATCTGGGTGCGGCGCGCTCGTGGTCAGGAGGCGGGTGTTTTCGGCTGCGCGCGCGTCGGCGCGGCGTTGTCGCGTCCAGTTGCGCCAGGGGTTGTGGCCGTGGATTTCCATGCCGGGGTGCCAGGGGGCGCCGCCGACGCGGAGGCGGGCGAAGGTTTGGACGGCGTGGAGGAGGTCGCGCATGCGGAGGCCCGAGGCGCGGTGGAGGGAGTGGGTGTGGGCGCAAGTTTTGTGGGCGACGGTTAGGTGGGTTAGGGGGGGTTCGGCGAGCTGCATGTCGTGCTAGGATTGCGGCTGGGGGAGGGGGGCCGTGTTGTTGCGGCGCGCGTAGGGGAAGCGGGTGCGGTCGTCTGGAATGCTGGTGGGGGGGTCAGGGAGGTAGAGGACAGGACGGTTGTGGATGTCGTCGAGGTGGACGGTGGTGCTATTGTGTGGGCGGGGACCGGGCCAGCTGGTGCCGGAGAGGAGGTCTTCGAAGAGCGTTGGACGGTCGGCGGTTGGGGTGAGGCGTGTGCTACCGACGAAGTCTTCCCAGCTCATGCGCTGCTTGGGGACGAGAAAGGTCCGGGCGAGGAGCGGGTTGAGAGTGTAGGAGGCTTCTCGGATGCAGAACTTGGTACGGATTTTGTTGTGTTTAGAGTTGCCCGGGCGCTCGCGTCTGAAAGCTTTCGTGATGATGTAGGCACCCGGCGGCTCGAGCTCTTTGAAGTTGGCGTGAAGCATGATGCGCTGGAGAGATGGGATGTTGACGATGTTTTGGCACCAGGATATGTCAACGCGACGACAGCGGTGGATGTCTTCCATTGGCAAGTGTAGAAGAATCATCTCGAGCAGCTCGGGCAAACCGAGAACACGGTGACAAGCACGTGCTCTTGTTGGTTTCCCGTCATCAGATCCATCGTCTTCGGAAACCCGCCGTTTATCAACGTCCTCAATCGCCGCCAACGCTGTGGTCAAATCCACGAGCGATACTGTGCTTGTCTCCATGTCTCGAGTGTCTCAGCGATGGCGTAAGCACTCTGACGATCTCGTCTGGGTGCGTCCGAGTTCAAATATCGATATAATGAGCGATCGACACAAAACGGAAGTGTACAGCAAGGTAGCAATGCTTCTTGTGGCGGAGTATAAATGTTGCGCTTATCAATGTCGATCAACAAGTGGTGGGCCAAAGGCTACATCGTCTTCTTCCCTTGATGCGGCGAGAGCTCTGGGCCGCTCAGCTGCTTCAGGTAAGAACGCTTTGAGAAGCAGCACCTCCCTGCTCAGAAGACTTGATCAGGTAGGAACACACCAGTGCCAGCTCCTGTTTCGACCAACTCATCCCGCCATTGGACATATTCTGGCTGACTGATTGCGCTCGTTGGGAGCGTCACATGGGTACTCATCTTCAGAGGAGGATCAGCTGCTTCACTGTCGGGCGTCGAAAGCTCAAGATCATCCAGAGATGATCGCGGTCTCAGCATTGCGTGGAGCGCCTCACCCATGGAGGGCCTTTGGACGACACCCCTACGCCTCGAGGCCGTGACGCTGGCCAACGAAGCGGTATTGTCAGCATACACGTGATGCTCAAAAAGTGATGCGGATTACCATCCTTGGTCGCAGACTCAACACCATCACAGACGCTGAATGCACGGGCGAAGCGTCTCGCTCTTCCTTTCAACGAGAACGCCATCGTCCCTCACCCCTCCTCCTTAACCTCATCCTCTCCCCCACCCTCATCCTTCCTCCTCCTCTTCTCCTGCTTCTCCCACTCCTTCTTCTCCCTCGCGAACCCACTCTTCATCTCCCCATACCTCCCATCCTCAATACACGCCCTCCACACCGCACGAAACACCTCCTTCGCCCGCCCCTTCTCCAGCATCGCCTCGGACCGCTCCCCCTCCTCCACCCTTCCGCCGCCCTCACCGTACTTCTTCCCCCCCTTGTGCGCCGCATACCGCCCGGCACGCGTCATGCCCATCTGGATGAATTTTCGCGTCATATCGGCACCGACGAAGTCGCCGCGCTCCACGTACGAGTCGAAGACGCGCTTCAGATCCGCGGAAGAGCCGCGGGCGACGTCGGCTGTGCGGAAACGCCAGTGTGGGAGCAAGAGCGACTTGTAGGGCTCGAAGGTCAGGACGCCTTTCTCGCCGCGGCCGACGTTGTAGCTCATGCGGAGGGGGCGCGAGTCGAGGGCGGGGGTGGGGAAAGTGGTGGGGTCGAATGGGGCGGCGGTGGAGGCGTCCTGGGAGGTGGAGCGGGTTCCCTTCGCTCGCGTTTTGGTAGGCATTGTGCCAAGTGTGACGTTTGCCCAGGTCACAATATCGATGGATGTCGGGAAGAGGTCTGTCGACGGCAGAGCTCTGGCGAAAGGGTGCGCTAGACTCAAAGAGGAAGGGAGGGGAATAATATCGACGTCATCACGTCACGAAAGGCAGCTACTGTAAAGTGAACGGTGTCGGTGAGAGCAGAAAAATGGGCGCATTAGGATGGCAGTGGATTACGCCTCTTGTTCTTGCAACATGACACGTGAGAAATGCTCGACAAGAGGCGTCTTGCTCTAAGGAGCCATCACCTCCTTCCTTTAAGGTCAGCCCGCGTGAGATAACTACTATAGGTGAAAAATTGGGTAGCTACACATTCGATTGATGAAATCCAATTTGAAACACGTTGGATGCTTATTATGCTGCGCTGATGCAATTCGTATGCGATGGGATGCAAGTGTGTCTTTGTGAATGACTCCGCGCCATGGCAATGAGCACCAATCTTGTCGGGACATGTTCATCACACCAGATGGCAGGTGTAAAACGATGAGGAGGGAGACAGACACCCTCGAGAGGACTTCACCAGTCAAAGCTAGATGCTCGCATACCGTGCGACCGCAACCACGAGGTTGCATCTCGATCGCAGCACGTTGCAATCAAACCGCAGTGCGATGCACCGCCTCACAAGCCGCAACACAGCATCGACCGTGCCGGAGTTCGACATGAGGACGCCGACAGAGACGCCCTCGCGTCTTCCACGGCCTACTCGTACTCACCTCTAAGCCCACTGCATGCAGAGCCATGCTTCCATTTCCTCATGGCGGTCAACCACGACTACAATGCGTGCATGCCTCGCATACCCCCACGAACATCAATGCAGCGCCGAACGTCCGACCTACACCATCACACAAGCACCATCCCGTCGCCAATGACTCTATACGACAACCCGCCTTGCGCGCACACACGGTGTCGACCCGCTCGGGGCGAGTGTCACAGCGACAGCGTGACACCGCAAAGTTGCACGAGCGATCGGCCGGCGTACAAAGCCCTGCCTGCGGCTCCGCCCTGCAATGAGTCGGCCGCGAGCCATGGGACGCGTTTTCATCGCGTCTGCTCCGCGTCGAGAGCTGCTTTGGGGGGCTGCTGGTAGGCTTCCGGTTTCGTCATTCGGGTGGTTTTGCCCAGCGTTCGGGGGGTTTGAAAACTGCAGGTGTCTTTGGCTGAAGCCAAGCGTTATCACTAGGCACACGAATGTCTCGCGGCCTGTCGGGAGCGCAATACGTCTTCCGCCCTACCGTTTCACGCCCCATCGTCCGCACGCATCTGCAACGACCTCCGTCGGCCATCACTGCATCACACCCGCCAAATCGGCACATCATCGCTGCGCCCGAGGTCTTTTCAACACGTTACACCAACCCAAGCACCTAGACAGCGAAGTCTCATCCAATCATCAAACCCGCCTCGGAATCAAACCCTTCTGCGCGAAAAACCGCAGCGGGAAAACGCTCCAGCGTGTCAGGCAAGCCCCGACGCGATCCGGATCCAGCACAAGCAGCCACCCGTCGACGCTATCTCGATTTCTCCGCGATCGCCTCACTGGATTCCCCGACGTGCAGCGGGCAAGGCGTCAGAGCGATATCTGGTTGCGGGTGAGGTGGCAGGTCTTCTTCTCGATGGAGTTTTTGATCAGAGCGCGTGCGTGATGAGTGAAGCTTCGAGGAAGCACTGTTTGCGGTGGCCTGTATCCTTCCCTATGAAGCCGGAGTATCGGGAGCGCGCCTCCACATGCTGCCTGATTGATGCAGGCGGGGTGGTGGTGGGGTGTGGAGACGGTGGTGCGTGGCCCGTTTCGATTTGTTGGAGAGTCGCATATGTATCTTGGCTCCTTGACCAGTCGCTGCTTACCTTCCTCCTACCTTTCCATGCGATGTCAGAGCGAGTGCCTCAGCTAACGGTGAAGGCCAAGAAAGCCGCGTTAATGAGCGGTGTTAGACTCATTATCCGGTCACTTCTTCCACCCCCGGCCCCCCCCAAATCGTCAAACGCAATCCATCCGCGCAAGTGAATCTAGCTCGGAAGCGGGACCATAAAACCGCTCTGCGCGGTCGCGGAGCGGGGAAGCACATGCGCAAGCGAACGCGAAGCGCTCCCTTCTGGCGCGGATGCGGCACAGGCCAGCGACGGGCGACGATGATTGCGCCATTCGGACTCTTGTCGGAACGGAGGCTGACGCTCCGCTGGCCGTTGCTGCGCGGAGTGTTTAGGGCAGCGGGGAGCAGATTCATTACATAGCAGAGAAGGCTGGTGGTCGGGAGATTGGAGGAGGTCGGCGCCAGGGCATCATTGTCGAGCGGAAGATTAGGGAAGTTGCGGCGTGGAGATAGGCCGCGATGTTGTTGTCGTGTTCGAGGCACGGCTGCACGACCATGAATGCGACGTCAGGCTAGAGTGGCATTGGGATTGGACGCAGGGCATGCGGAGTCGGTCACGTTGCTGCTGTGCTGCGGTGGGAGGATGCGAAGGAGTATCTCGGGGTGCCGAGGACGCATGTCGCATCCAGGCGCTGGTGCGAGGCTGCCTCGCCGTAGAAGACGAAGTCCGGTTGATAATGAGGCTGGTGGAGGTTGTGGCGCCAGTATAGATGAAATTAGGCGCGGGCTCCTGGGCTTCCCCTTCGCCTCTCCGCATGGCCTTCTTCGCGTCGGCGTGATGGCTCAATCATCGCCATGTCGGCGAGCGGGGAGCAGGCGGGAGCTGCAGTAGGAGGAGTTAGCGTGCAGGGCTGGGGGCGGCGAGTGGTCCCAGACGCGGGTCCCGGCTGATTCCCACGGTTTGCCGTCCCAAGCCTGAGCCCGCCCTCCTCCCGCCCGCCCTTCCTTCCACACTTCCATCTGCCGCTTCATCCACGCTCCTCTCCCCGACACTCCCCAATCGAATCACCACCCACAAACCACCACCGCCACCCTTCTACCGCACGCGCTTCCTCTACGCTCGTCGACACATACGCGACGGAACAGTTCGTTTTCGGCTACCCACCCTCTGCCGCCGCTTTGTCGGACCCCGAGGGAAAGGCGGCTGCCTCCAAGCAAGCCACCGCTCCCGCCCAATTCATGCCCAACCCGCGCTCTTCCGCCCCACTGCACTAATAATGGCCGACGAAACCCTCACCTGCTTCACCTCCCTCCTCGAGAGCCTTCCGACCTGGATCTCCGACCTCGAACACCTCTCCAAGACCGTCGTCGAACGCCAGAATGCCCTGATCGCCGAACACAACCCGTCCTGCGACGAGCCCCGTGTGCTATCCAGGCGGAAGTCTAAGACGTCCTCGCTCAACTCGAGACCGGAGGGGAAGGTTGAAGGAGAGGCAGAGGGGAACACGCAGCATGCTTCGCGGGCGGAGCAGTCGGACCAGACACTCGTACCACCACGACAGCAGCAGCCGCAGCACCTCGAAACGGCCGATGCGCTGCGACTGGCTCAGCGGAAACGCAAGACCGCGTCAGCATGTTCGGGTCAGCGGTCGGGACCGACGAAGTTCCGGTCAAGAGGCTTGGTCGTGCTTTACTATGACGGCGAGACGCAGAAGCGGTTTGAAGGACTAGTCCGCGCCGTCGGAACCAGCAGAAACTCCCTCAGGAAAGGCAAAATGAGCGCTAAGGTCCACGCGCTGGCGAGGTCTGGGTCGAGCGGGAGCGAGGAAAGTGAGGAGGAAGGCGAGGTGCTGGACGCAAACGACACTTCTGATCTGAAGGGTGGGCTACAAAAGGATATCGACGCCGCATTCAAAAAGAAGGACGATGGAACACAGGTGTTTGACAAAATGGACAGCTTCCTGGAAAAGGCTCAGGCACTGTGCGAGAAGGCTGCGCATCAAGTGCTGCGGGACGGTGACTGCACCACCGAGGTCGCGACGGCGAAGCAGCGCATGCAGGATGCGAGAATACTTTGCGAGGCAGAGTTACCCACCATTCGAAAGCTGGCCGAGAAGTCAGAGCGGCGGCGGAGGCGTAGTGACGAGCGAAGACGCGTTCGGGCTGAGCAGGACAAGAACCGGGAAAGATCAACGCCTGGCCCCAAGGATGGAACAAATGAGAAGGTCCTCGCCGTCGAAGACCCTTTCTCCTCGCCGGCGAGCCTAGAAGTTGACCTTGAGGCCGGGTCAGATTCGGACTCGGATGGCCAAGACGACTTCGACATTGCGTCATTCCAGATGGGCAAGTTCCATCAAATGAGGCGCACGCGGCTGACTGCCATGTGAGTACGTGGCTGCAGCGGGGGCGCGAGCATTTTGATACCGAGCCAGAGGGGATGCGCTGGCTCGCTGGCTAATTGCTGTTCTCCGCCACGCATCGCGCTCCGTGGGCTGCGTTCGAAGCGAAGATGTTGACTTGATCTGTTTAATCCTTATTCATCTAATGTGGGCAAGCGAAGGCGTTATGGGTTGGGCTCCTGGCATGGAGATTGGCACGCTCGCTGCTGAGACGGGCATGAGTCCCAAGGGTCGAAGTTTTCGAGGGATATCTACGGTCGCTTTCCATCTGCAGCAATCCAGTACCATCTAGGCAGGTTGGGTGGCGTCTGCATCTGTTCATATTTTCCTAGCCGGCTAGCTGACGCGATGGGCAATCTACTAGTACTCGGGCATCGTTCCGTACCTGAGATTTTTACCTGAAGTCCCTCCCAACGCGTCGCCACATGACTGCGTTCTGCGACTGCCTCCCACGGCCCCAGTAAGGTATCGTATTCGCGATCCCGACGTCGCCTTCACTTCTTTCTATCCTTTTGTCACTCACTACACTCATTTCATTCCTTCAATTGTCAGAATCACGGATTGTACTGGAGGCTCACTTGACACGAACGACAATGGCAGGCAAGAAGCGCAAACGAGCGCAACAGTCGGTGGTAGGTCTTCCAAGGCGTGTCCCGCCGCCTTTGAGTTCCCGCTTTTGAGCTCTCAACCAATGACCCATTGCGCTGTAGGAGCCTGCCACCAGGCCGTCCAATGCAAATCCCAGAGCACGCAAACACTGCCAGTGGACGGAAGAAAGGATTGAAGTCTTAAGCGACGAAGAGCGACCGAAAGGGACAGGGCTGTTAAGGGGTCTGGACACGCGCAACATGTCTCCGACACCGTTCACACAGCCTTCCGTGGAATCGCCTGAGGCGAACCGGCACGGCACGCGCGGTTCACGCCATGGGCGGACGGAGGCCAACTACGATATGAAGTGCGTCGACGCTACCACACAACCACTCGATCTGGCTAACGAAACAGATTTCACTCGATGGACGTCGTCACACGTCCGGCAAACGCGATGGAATCCAGAGGCCGCTCTTGCACATCCCAGACGCTGCGCGCAGACACAGAAGAGGAGAGAAGAGGAGAGCTTGCCAACATCGGCAAAGGGCAGCGACGAGGAGACTTCAGGCGGAGACGAGTCCGATTCCGACGTTGCGACCCAGCGACAGCCAGACCCCCGCGCCTCAAGGCATTCTTCGCGCCAAACCAAGCTTGTGGATTATAACAAGAGGTATCACCCACAGGACGCTAGGATCCCGGGGTCTCAGCACCTTGCTGCGAGACGCAAAAAAAGCAAGAACGCCACGTCGCGTGAATCCCAACAACCCTCGCAGAAGCAGGGATCGACGGACGATGCACTCGCGACACTGGATGATATGGTTGAAATGCAGACAGATCGCGATACACAGAGATCGAGGCTGCCTTCTCCCAGCGGTCGCAACAGCGCTAGACGTAACAACCCTATCGTGATCGAGGAGGATGAGGATGATTCCGCAGTTGAGCAGAACGAAGAGGATGGGGATCCATTCGGCGACCTGGAGGGAGCAAATGACTGGCCCGTGTCCCTTGACGTTCGTTCAGCTCGTGGAGCATCTGCAAATGATACCCGAGACCACACCACGAGCACCGCGTCGGCCTTCAAGCAGTACGCACAAACGAAGCCCACGGGGATTAGCAAGAGGGAATGGAAAAGGCAGGAAAAGGCGAGGGTCGCGGCGACATCTTCCTCTAGCGAAGACGACGAAGACAAGGTCTCGTCCTGTCCGAAGCGTGATTCAAAAAAACGCGATGCAGGCCCACACCCCAATCAGAAGAAGATCGCAGGCGCTCCGCCTTCGCCGAAGGGAAACACAGCTCATCGTGCACAGCTATCACAGCCTCGAAAGACCTCGAGCTCCTACACCCTCAGCTCTAGATCAGCGCTCGTTTGTCGCCTCCAGAGAGCACAAGTTCGCATGCCATTGAGATCGCAAAAGCACGCCAGGAAGCGAGCGAGCTAGCTACTGCTGCTCATGCCGCCTTTGGCGCATATGATAAGCGGGAACCCCAAAGTTGTCAGCCTGCTGCGACCTCTCCTACCGATGAACAGTCGGATTCGCAAAAGCCGGACAACGACTAGCCAAGCATCTCACACTTCGACGACGAATTTGAAATCACCGACACACGCCCTCCCTCGCGTGACAAAGCCCAAAAGACTTCACAGCCGCCCTCCAGTCAAGCTGCGCTAGTCTGTCGAAGGCACCGTCAATTGGACATGCAACTAGATGGCGCAGATTCTCGCGCAGACTCTCGGGCAGACAAAGAGCACATTCCCGTACTATCTGCAAGCCAACGCCTCCTTGACAAGAGCGTAGATGTACCATGTATGGATCGCGAGTTTGACAATGACGCGAGCGATAGTGGATCGACGGGTAGCTTGGATGCAACGCCTTCAGCGTTGCTCGCAAAGGTCTAGCTTTCGATTGCTTTGTAGCAATGCATGGATACTAGCTGCGGAGACGCAAAGGGCAAGAGAGTTTCGCGTTGTTGTCGGAAGTGTACATTGCCTCATCGCTGCTCTGATCACGAGATCCTATTTCCTAGAGTCATCCGAACTTTTCGCTGTGGAGATTGGAGAACGTCTCGACCGTGATCAGTCAATCGTAGTCTTTGACATCCGTCGACTTCACCCTCTTCTCCTCCCGAGCCCCCTCCTCTCACCACCTCCTGCTCTATCGAGTAGGTCCACGCGACTCCACAATCTGACGTCGCCTTCCCCACGATCGTCAGCTGGAAACAGCAACTCCAACCTCCCCGCCGTGTCCATCCCAACCTCATCCCACGAAGAATGCGGCAAACGCATCCGCTCTCTCTTCTAACTCGACCACGTTGTCCCCATGAGCTCGCTCGTGCCATCGCGCAAGCTCAGCTCCGTGCATGTGCAGCGCGGACAGCGCGGGCAGGGCGTGCTTACAGGCTCGACAGGGCAGCTCCCAGCTTTCGAGCCGTCCGGATGGGCTCGACTTCAGCTGCCCGCCACGGCGCGCGCGGGGTGGAGCCTGGCCGAAGGCAGGGCGTTGCATGCGCTCGTGACTTGCGTCGTGACATGCGTATCCAGTACCTACTTATATAACAGCTGGGTCCGGCCGTTGCGTTATCTCGATTCTGCTTCCAAGGCTGGACTGCTTCTACTACCACTTTTTAGTCTCGTTCCTCAGCATCCTTTTAACACGTACCATTCGCATCAAAGCATCCACAGATCAACACATTTCTAAAGATTACTGACTTGCCACGCAAACCATCCCGTGCTGAACGAAGAAGTCCATGTCGGTTTCCACGCAGCTCATCAAATCCGGACGAGCCTTCATCCCGCTGAGTGACAATCCGCAACCCATCAATCCCGCCCTAAATCAACCGTAAACATGGCGACCACCACAAACAACACCTTCACGGCCACCACCGCAGCCGCCGGCGCCGCCATCACGGTGGAAAACCGCAAGGCCATCCCCAAGCCCACCCCCAAGCCAAGCGGCGACGCAAACTTGAAGCTTTCCACAGGACCCCCTCCCCTCCCAGCCCGCACCCACATCCTCCCGTACTCGGCGTGCCGCGCCGCGGCCGAGACGCTGGCCCAGGCCTTCGACGGCGACGCCGTGGCGGACTATTTTGTGCACACGCCGGACCGGGAGCACTGGACGCGGGAGCAGAAGTGCGATTTGCACGTGCGCATCTTCGAGTTCTTGGTGTATGCGCATATGATGAATGGGCTGGTGCTGGGGTCGGGGGGGGATGCGGAGGGAGGATGGGATTGTGTTAGTCTTTGGTGAGTTAGGGGGTTCGCTGTTTTGATCGTGGTGGACGTGAGCAGGATCGGGATCATGGCCTGCGATTATCTCACCCGCACGAGCGATAGCAGCATTCGAACCGCGAACGTATTGTACGAGACTGACGCCCACACCCCAGGTGCCCTCCCAACACCAACATCGACAGCACCTACACGCTCTTCCGCTCGGGCCTCTGGCGCCTGTACTACCTCCTGACACCTCTGGGTCGCAACCGCTTCTTCAGCGAATTCTTCCCGCTCCTGCACGACACCAAACTCGCCGTGCTCGGCCCCCGCGACGCCGACAGCTACTACCTCGTCTACATCGGCACGCGGCCTGCGGGACGCGGAAAGGGGCTGGCGAAGCGGATGATTCAGGGGATGAGTGAGAGGGCGGATGCGGAGGGGAGGGCCACGTATCTGGAGGGTTCGAATGTGGCGAACCGGAGGTTGTATGAGGGGTTGGGGTTTGCGTTTGTTAGGAGGATTGGGATGGGAGAGGGTGAGAGGGTGGGTATGGAGATTATGGTTAGGGAACCGAGGGGCGTGAAAGCGAGGGGGACTTGACGGGATTAGCGAGTGGAAAGCTGGAAGTGAAGAGGTTGAATAAGTGGGATGCTCGTGGAACAGGTGTTGAGGATGCTGAAGGATATGGCCGGGCTGAAGAATTCGATGGGCTTGAAATTGAATGGGCTTGAAAAGTGCCAAGAAGGAGGACGCTGAAAGAGGAGGTGGATCCAGATTGTGAAGGGCGAATTGGCGATTTACCTTTTTCGACGTCTAATGATGTCAAAACGCTCACTGTGGGTAGTTGGGGCGTTTCTCTGATATGACTTCATGCCCTTCTAGTATCGATGGATTTGGTCAACCCTCGCCTTCTGTCCAGTGATCACATGTGGGCCAAACGAATTGTAGCCGCACGATGTTTGGGTCGAGGAAGAAGGTAAGAGCACTTCACGCCGGGAAGCTCAGTATTGATACACGCCATCCAAAAGCCTCAATCTCATGTCTGTACACCCCCTAAACACCCCTCAGATGAAGTCCCCGCCTCCAAAACCCCCAAACGGATTCGGCGGCCTCCCTCCCATCCCCGCCCCCCTCGGATGCCCTCCCGTCCCCGGCCCCGTGGGATCATACCGACTCCCCGGCGGATTCCTGGGATCATAACCTCTGCCCTGGCCCTGCCCCGCAAACATCGGGTCGTCGAACGTAGGGTGCATGCCCCCTCCTCCAACACCGCCCCCCAGAGGTCCTAACCCGGGGCCAACGCCTCCGCTCAAGGGATCGTGGGGCCCGAGGCCTTGTGGGTACAGGTCGCGGTCGCCGTAGCGCGGCATCCCCGGGCCCGGGATGCCGCCCCCGCGTGGGGGCTGCATAGTTTCGAATTCGTCTTCGAAGCCCGGCATGGGTTCTGGCATGGGGCGGCGCGGAGGATGGACGAGGGGATCTTGGAGCGGGAAGGGCTGGGCAGGCGGGGCGCGGTCATCGCGCAGGGGGTCACGGGCCGGGTCCTGAGGTTCCCGGTCGGGGGGTGGAGCGCGGCGGGTGGGCGAGGAGGTGGAAATGGAGCTCTCTTCGTAGCCGTCCTTGCGGATGCCCGGGACGAGCTTTTGGACGATGTTGATACGCATCAGGCTGCCGAAGTCGCTAAGGCGACCGACGGAGATGAAGATGTTTTCAAGAGCGCGCTGGGCGTCTGATTCGTTCGTGTCGGCACTCGCGGGTGTGGCGGGGAGATTGCCGTCCGATACGTAGTCTTGGGCGGACACGTCGAAGCTGCAGGTCCGGTCGTCGCCCAAGCCCATGCCCATTATGACAGCCTTGTTGCCCATCTTATTGATCTTGAGCAAGTATTCCATGCTGCTCTGCGAGTGCGCGTATCTGAAACTGCAGCTGCCGTTGTTCGCGTTCCATTCTTTTGGTAGGTTCGGGGGTTGTGAGGACTCAGCGGACGTCTCGAGTGAGTGGTCTTCGCTGAGGCCGACCAGTCTGAAGCCCACAGAGAGCATGCTGCCGTGTGTTGAGAGGGCTATGGCGTCGAGGGCGTTTTTGAGCTGTGGAGATGCGTCTTTGGGCAGAGAAGCCAGCATTTGGCGACCGATCGCTTCTGCGGACAGGGCGTTTGAATGGGGCGAGTTGTTCGCCATGCTTGTGGAGTTCGAGGTCACTGGGGTGGTCTGAGGCGTGCGTGAGGTCGTGATGTCGGGACAGTTGACGATGAGGTCGGGTTCGTTGCGATGCGAATGAAAGCTGTTTGTGACGAGAAGCTGGGCGACTGAAGTTCAAAGCATTACTCGCCAGGCGCCGAACACGTCGTAAGTGCAGTCGGGTGGACGACGCGGGGCAGTTCCATGACGTATGATTGAGGCCACCTGCAGCGGGAAGAGAGCGGGCCGCGTCGCTGAAGGAAAGCGGGACTACCCTCCTTCCCCAGCTAGGATGACACCTACGCAATTGAACAAGAAAAGAGGTCTAGCAATCATCCAAAACCCACACCGCTCAGTTCGAAGGGGATGAGGTATGCAGAATGACAGCTTTTCCGGGCTGTCTGCGACGGTGATCTCAGGGGGACCGGTCTCACGTCGAAAGCAAAAATGGAAACCGCACGAAGGCAATGTTAGGTACTAGTGTTTTCCAAGCGCGCTACAAAGCTCACGACTATCAACGCAAATGTGAAGACGCACGTGTCATCTACACGGCAATTTACATCTCACTAGGTGGAACATACCCAGACCTGCAAGCGATGGAAAGCGGAGTTCTGCTTCTTCGCTTTATTTCGATTGCTAACGACAGTGCAGCTGTTTCCCCGACACAACGCAGCATTTGCAGTGGCTCGTCTGAATCAAACCAGTTGCAAAAAGCACGCAGCCCTTTCCACGCCCACGAATCCAGCACCAACCGTTTCCCGGCTACTCCCCACTCCTCTCGAATCGCACCAAATCCTTCCGATCCAGATCACTGAGTGCCTAAAGACGCACACAAAGCCGGAGTTCCCAACCCCACCTCTCCCTCATGCCATTCCGCGATTCCACAAGAGCCACAGTGCTCTGCCGCCAGTCAAGTCGCATCCGCGCAAGCTCGGTTCGCAGTCAAAGCTCATCATCAGTGAAGCAGCAGGCGACGAAGACAGCAATCGCTTCAAACACCGTCCCCCGTCTTGTTCGTGCCACCGCCTTCATCCATGTTCTTCCCGTTCTGTTCCGCATTCTGCTCTGCTTTACGACCCTTGTTCTGCTTCTTCTTTCTCTGCCTGCCCTTATACACGCTATTGCCTGTATTGCGCTCCTCTCCCTGGGCCGCCTTTTTGTCCAGATATTTGCTGCGCTTAAACACATTCTTTCCCTTCTTCGCCAGACCTCTAAGCCTCTTAGCCTCCACATGTCCCGCCACCTCCGTAATGTACGCGTAGACCGTTCTGACCCAGCATTCCGCGCCCGAGCCATTCTTCCCGTTCATGTGTTTCAGGTCTGGGCCAAAGCAAAACCGCTCAACGATGCGCTCGTGCTCGGCATACTCAGTCGCGCGTTCGAAATCTTGTGCGTCGAGTGCCAGCGTGGAGGCCACACGGTAAGCGCGCGCCAGCTCCAGGCCGCACAAATTCTCGAGCCTGAGCGTGGTGATCCAGTCTTCGGCTTGGACGAGGGCGGAGGGAAGGTCGTTGGGGACGAAGGCGGTATCGCCGTGTGGGTTGCGGACGCCCATTTGGCAGAACTGGTAGAGGCCCCAGGATAGGTTGGCAATCAGGGCGCGGCGGGCGTCGGAGGCGCCGGTGATGTCGCTGCAGGCGGGGCACTGGCAGCTGAAGAGGTAGCTGCTTTGCAGGCGGGAGAGGCGTTGGTAGCAGACCATATTGGAGCCGTCGATGGCGAGGTAGTTGGTGAGGATCTCGTCGCCTGGGTAGATGTCGCGCAGTGCGTAGACCGTCATCGCATCGAGAGTCGGATTGTACCGGCTGTGGACGTTGGGGAGGCAAGAGTGGTTGAGGCGCGCAGCTCTCGGGAAGATTGCGCGGTTATTCTCGGCGACCTCAAAGTAGTTGAGAGCGAATATGCTCATGACGCGAATGATCTCGGGAACGAGGTCCAGGTGGGCACTTGGATCGGCGATGGGATCGATCATGCCGAGACTTGTCTCGTGCATCCCCATGCGCTCGGGCAGTTGAACGACGTACAATTCGTCGAAGATCTCTTTTTGAGCGTTGCTCATCTGAAGGTAGGCCGGCCATGCGTGATGGAACCCGTCGTCGGGGATCGAGAGGATCGATTTCTCGCGGATGATCTCAGCGCCGCGAGGGATGAATTCCGTAGCGAAGAGACCTTTGCCTTTGTTCGCAATTTGTAGAACAACGAATCGTTGTTGAGGGTGCTGTTTGGGAAGGGCTTGGTTCGGTGCCTCGTATGGTATGAAGTCCTTTGCAAGGGGATTTAAGCTTCCCGTCGAAAATGGAGAATGGACGGCACTCGATTGCTTGCTGCTGCTTCCACGCTGCGCGAATGGGTGTAGGGATGACAGAGTCGCGTTGCCTTGATTCACCGGGCTTTCCACCTCGTTGATGAAGAAGTACATGTGTTGAAGGTTTGAGCTTGCCGAGCTGTCCGCCTTGTGGTCCGCCATGTTGTCTGCCACGCTGTCCGCCATCTTGATCTTGGTTGACATCACAGGGACTCTTTTGGAGATGGCCGATGTACTGTTGAGTGTTGAGATCTGTGCCCTAGGTTTGATGTGGAAATGTTGGAGCTTGTCTGTGGGCGAAATCATTGTAAGGGGCGGGACGCCAAGAGAAATCCCGTTTGCCACTCCGCTCTTACTGCCGCTGGGGTCGAGCAAACTAGGAATGCACGCACCTCATCAAGTTACAAAGAATGAGACAGAGAAGAAGTGACTTACATGCATCGCTATGCCAGCATTCGAAGTTCATGAATCATATTTCGCGCGCAGAGTCTCGGCTCATATTGCCCACCCAGCAGCCTTCTTCTTTGTGTGCACCTTCTCAGCCCCGATGTCAGACTCTTTGGGCAAATCGAATGGCGTGAGTCCGTAGTCCGCAGCACTGAGGGGCTTCACGGATAAGTTGTCCTCGGTGGTCAAAGACCCCAACTGCTCGACCAGTTTCGGATCGTCGACCTGGACATCCCCAGGAACTTCGTCCACAGCGTCTTCCTCAACCTGTTCCTCGAAGTCCTCCTCGTCGTCGTCACTGTTCCGTTCACCCTCCCCATCGGCCTCATTCCCCTCGCCTTCAGCCTCTACATATCTGTCGAGATCTTTTGCCATCTTTTTGGAGAACCCGCTGGCTTCGACCTCCACGTCCAACCGCGCCTCATGATCCATCCCCTTCACAGCATCCTCAAAGAATGGCCCCGGCTCATCAGAGGTGTATTTGAACTTGCGCTCGAAATATCGCCGGATGCAGGCAACATCTCGGTCGAAGTACATTTGCGCATTTGCATGGTTTGTGCTCACAGTCTGGGGAAAGTCAATCACGATAGGCGTCGACTTCATTTGTCCACCTTCTTGGTCTTCCTCCTTGATCAAGATGTTGAACTCGTTGAAGTCACCGTGAATCAGCCCACGCTTCGCCAGGCGCACAATCAGGTCCATGAGCTCGGCGTAGAGCTTGCCCGGCTCTGCCACGCTCTCGATCATTCGGAAGGGAAAGGCGTCAATGAACTCCATGACGATAGTGTGCCTATTCCATGCGATAGGCTCGGGCACTGGAAAGCCTTCCCTGTAAAGTACGCGCATGAAAGCATGTTCCTTCTGTGCTGCCAGCCGTGACAGGTACATCCATGAGCCGGCTGCACGGTTTCGAAGGTAATCTCTGTTACTCTTGACTGTGCGAAAGGATATGCGACCGAGGCGATGGATCTTAAGGACTTGTTGACGACCGTTCGGGGCTGCAGTGATAAGGATGTCGCTTTCTTTTCCAACGCCGATTTGGTTGCCGATGCTGAAGATGGTGTCGCTACGACGGTGGGTGTGAAGGGCGAGGTAGTCGAGACCGCCATAAGTCAGGCGGTATCCATCATCTTCAAACTGTCAGCCAAATGCCCACCCACACAACATGTTCTCGTCCGTTTGATCCTACATTTTGTGTTCTTGACTTTTGCGATCAACCCCACTTTGGCCAGGTTCGATATGCATCTATGTACCGCGCTGCCTCCGCGCAGACCCGCAAGGTGTTGGATGAGGGGTGTCGGGACGACTTCATGGTTTTTGCTTCCTTGTTCAACCTGCGCAAGTCTTAGCACATGTCAGCGCGAAGAGAATTGAGGCCCGCGAAAGGTGGGGCTTACCCCGGCGAGAACGCGCCAGTCGTCGCCTGTAAGGTAACGCAAGGCGTGTGTGTTGAGCTTCATGTTTGTTAATTTCAACAAGAGCCGGCAGGGCTGGAGTGGTGCCTCGCGGAGGTGAAGCGAGTAAAAGTGGTTGGAGGTGCTGCGAAGGGCGCATGTGACGGTCGAAATTTGGGGAACCTTGAAGGTGACGTTCGATCTCGGAGAAGAGCACAGACCAGCCGGCGTTTGGCCTCAGAGCTTCAGGCGACGGGAGAAACGCGCCTTTCGAGATTCATCATCACCCACCGCATCTCCCTCCTACCTCCCCCACCTTCATCCTCGACCAAGTTGTCATCTTGTAATCGACAATCCGCGAAACTCGACGCTACATTCCGGACCGACACCACGCACGCCACCGTCGAGCCCGCGCATCAGTAACACACACCATCCAAAGAAGTCTCCATCAAGAAGCTTGAAGATGGCGCGGGAGGAGGAGAAGCCCAAATCGCACGACAAGGGCAAGGGAAAAGCGGAAGATGCCAAGCAGGCGAACGGTGTCAACGGCGCGAAAGAGGAGGGCAAAGATAAAGACGTCAAGCCCGGCTTCAAGAAGGATGGCGACATTGACCTGGAGGAACTGACCGAGGAGGATCAAAAGCTCAAGGATGAGCTGGACATGCTGGTGGAACGGGTCAACGAGAATGATGCTTCGCTGTACAAGCCGGCGCTCGAGGCCATCAAAGAGAGCATCAAGACGAGTACCAGCTCGATGACTGCAGTGCCGAAGCCTCTCAAGTTCCTCAGACCACATTACGACAAGCTTTGCGAGACTTTTGAGAGATGGTCAACGGGCGAGAGCAAGGACTCGTTGGCGGACATCCTTTCTGTGTTGGGCATGACTTACTCTGAAGATGGCGAGAGAAGAGACACACTCAAGTACCGCCTGCTCACGCCCAGCTCAGACATCGGCTCGTGGGGTCACGAGTACATGCGCCATCTTGCCTTGGAAATTGGGCAAGAATATCAGCAACGATTGGAGGATGAGAAAGAGACGGACGACTTGAAGAAGCTCACACTCACCCTGGTGCCTTTTTTCCTGTCGCACAACGCCGAGGCCGATGCGGTGGACATCTTGTACGAACTGGAGATGATCGAGAAGATCAAGGATTACTTGGATGAGAACACCTACCAACGGGTGTGCTTGTACATTGTTTCGATGGTTCCACTCCTCACGTATCCCGACAACGACACGTTCGTCCGAACGGCGCATGATGTCTACCTGCAATACAAACAGCACACGCAAGCCATCGCCCTCGCAATCCGCCTCAACGACATGGAATTGATCCAATCGGACTTTGCTTCGACCAAGGACAAGGCGTTGAAGCGACAGATGGCATTCATCCTTGGGCGGCAACGGATATGTTTGGACTTGCAAGGTGAGGACGCCGAGGATCCGGAGCTGCAGGAATGCTTGAACAACACGAAACTGCCCGAGCATTTCAAGTCTTTGGCCAAGGAGTTGAATGTTCTCGACCCCAAGGTTCCCGAAGACATCTACAAGACCCACCTCGAGTCTGCGCGCACCGCGGGCATGACCAACACGGATTCTGCCCGTCACAACCTGGCCTCTGCATTTGTGAACTCCTTCGTCAACGCTGGCTTCGGCGATGACAAGTTGATGCTGGTGGAGGGTGGTGTGAAGCAGAGCTGGATCTGGAAGGTGAAAGAGGAGGGCATGGTTTCCACGGCTGCGTCGGCAGGTATGCTGATGCTGTGGGACGTGGAGATGGGCCTGGACAAGATCGATGCGTATACTTACGTGAACGAGAAGGAGATCAAGGCTGGGGCTTCTCTGGCGATGGGTATCATGAACAGCGGCGTGAGGCTGGACAGCGATCCTACCATGGCCCTTCTGGGTGACTTTGAGGACAAGCCGGTCGACGTCAAGGTGGCGAGCATCATGGGTCTTGGACTCGCATACGCTGGCTCTAACAAGGAAGAGCTACTTGATCTGCTGCTGCCGCTGGTGTCGGACACGAGCTTGGAGATGCAGATATCTGCCATGGCTGCGCTGTCGCTGGGTCTCATCTTTGTCGGTTCAGCACAGTCGGACGTTTCTGAAGCCATCATCCAGACTTTCCTCGACGAAGACCGCGAGAAGCAGCTCAAGGATAAATGGACACGTTTCATGACGCTTGGTCTCGCGCTGCTCTACTTTGGTCAGCAGGAAGAGGTCGATGTCGTGCTGGAGACGCTCAAGGTCATCGAGCACCCCATGTCTAAACCTGCGTCGGTCCTCGCTGAGATGTGCGCCTGGGCCGGCACAGGCGCAGTGCTCAAGATCCAGCAGTTCCTCCACATCTGCAATGACCACATCGAGGAGAAGGAGAAGGATGACGACAAGGATGAGGAAAAGACGGATGTGGCTGGCGAGCAGCTCGTGCAAGCCTACGCCGTCGTCGGTCTTGCTCTGGTCGCCATGGGCGAAGACGTTGGACAGGAAATGGTCCTCCGCCAGTTCGGCCACCTCATGCACTACGGCGAGGCCAACATCCGCAAGGCCGTTCCGCTGGCCATGGGTCTCATATCACCCTCGAACCCGCAGATGAAGGTCTACGACACCCTCTCCCGCTACTCCCACGACAACGACATCGACGTAGCGGTCAACTCCATCTTCGCCATGGGCATGCTAGGCGCAGGCACCAACAACGCGCGCCTGGCGCAGCTCCTCCGTCAGCTGGCGTCGTACTACCACCGCGACGCCAACGCGCTCTTCATGGTGCGCATCGCGCAGGGACTGGTGCACATGGGCAAGGGCACGCTGAGCATTAACCCCTTCCACACGGACCGCACGGTGCTGTCGCGCGTCGGCGCCGCGGGTCTACTCACGGTCGCCATGTCGCTGGTCGAGGACCCGCGCGCCTTCGTGCTCGGCGACCACCACTACCTGCTCTACCACCTCGTGTCGGCCATGCACCCGCGCTTCCTGATCTCGCTTGACGAAGAGCTGAACCCTCTCAAAGTCAACGTGCGCGTCGGTCAGGCCGTCGACACGGTCGGCCAGGCGGGGCGCCCCAAGACCATCACCGGCTGGCAGACGCAGAGCACGCCCGTGCTGCTGGGCCACGGCGAGCGCGCGGAGCTCGAGGACGAGGAATGGCTCTGCATGGCCAACGTGATGGAGGGCGTCTGCATATTGCGCAAGGTAAGCGCCGCCCACCCTTCCCCGTTTAAACTACCGCGAACACCTCACTGACTTTTCGTCCGCTCTAGAACCCGGACTGGGAAGCTCCGTAAGCAGCAGTTCACGGATGAGTGGCAGGCAGAGAGCGCCGCGGGAGCGTTTTACTTCAGTCATGCATCGCGCTTCGGAGCCACACGCACGCGCGCAGGCAGGCAGGCAGGCAGGCAGGGCAGACATCATCGGATAGAGATCTCAGCCCGAGCGTCTACTCACGCACCCCCC